>LGRX02014800.1:19271-79550 GCA_001247695.2 Cymbomonas tetramitiformis
TTCTCAATTCCCAGGGCACCACGATCTTATGGGAGCGGCTTCCCCAAGTGATGTCTACCGAGAATCCAAGACAGTGGCTGATGTGCTCAAGCTGATCAGAGACATTCCTATGTACCCCTCCTCCGCTGACCTAATCACCACTGACGCAGATATTGCCGCGCTTCCACCTTTTTCAGAAGCGCTGGTCAATTTTCTGTCAATGGGCGTAGTCACCTTCGCCCTGGGTCGCATGAGTGCTTATCGCCTAGACCTAACCATGATCACCATGCCGGAGATCTTGAAGGAAGTGGCTCAACGCAAACTACAGCCGCGATCCCTAACTTTTCTCAAGCAAGGTGGAATGTTGAACTCGGAGGCCTGGAACCGGCGTTACGCCACTTTGGCGCCTTTCCTGGCCGACGTAGCCAGGAGCGTACTGGATGACATCGCGCTGGTAGGACTAGCGGGGACCGTGATGCGCATGGCGCAGCGACGAGAAGAGACTGCGCGTTTGTTCGCCACTCGTCTGGTATCCTGGCACGAGGTAGTCCAGTTATTGGCAGACGCCATGCCCAACCGCCACGCCATCAGCCAACAGCAGCTATTATATCAGTTCTGGTCTGGACTGCGACTGAAGCAAGCTGTCATGGATCGCCTTATTGAGGATCGGTTGGATCTGCAAAGTCCAGCGGATTGGGAAAGCAATCCTCCCGGATCCACCGCGCTGCAGCATATCATCACTGTGGCCACCAAATTGGAGCGCAGTGAAGCTCTGACCGCAGCACGAACCTCTCCCGTCTCAGCACCTGCGAACCGAAGTCCTGCCTGGAGGAATGGTCGCTCGTCCTCCAGACTTAACGCCGTGCAAGACGCTGGGGAGGAAGATGCTTCTGACCCCGACCCCGCCGACCTCAGGGTGCAGCACGCCGTGCCGCCCAGCCCGGCGGGATTGACCAGGCCGCCACGCCGATGTTACGTCTGCAACTCTGACTCCCATTTATGGGCTAACTGTCCCGACGAGGCCAAGAAACGAGCCTGGATAGCTGACGCCCCAGCTCGTTTGGCACGCCGCCGCGCTGCAAATGAATCTCATATCGCAGCGCTGGAAACAGAATGGGAGGATTTGGAAGATGAAGCGGAAGCGCTGGAGTATTTTCAGAACGAGGAATCGGCCGCAGCGTCCTCCTCGGGTCAGCAATCTGCGGAGGAGGAGGACTGAGTGTCTTCCTGCCGGCGGGCGGGACGCCGGCGACAGGGCGGTATGGGTAACCGCCCCTGGGCAAGGAGTACAGCCTTCGCCCACAACCGGGGGAATATCCAGAAAGAGCCTCCGCCACCCCCCAACCCTCTGGCCGCTCGAGGGTACGGATTCACCTGGTCTGCTGATCAGAGGCGACAACGCCATCTCGACAGAACCAGAACCCTACGGGATGAACCCTCGTTGACCAGTACCGCTGTTTACACAGCAAACCTTTCCACTGAGCAGGGCCGGCGAGAACATCACTTGGTGTCCCGGCGCCATCAGCGGTCGCCACGAAGGTCACCCACTTCGTCGCCTGAGCGCTCCAAGCCTCCCGTTATGTTCAGTGTAGATCGCTCCCATGGAACTGGTGATCGCCGTCAGGCTCCACAACGCGAGCGTGGCGAAACGCCCCGCGTTGACCCCACAGACCCTAACCCTAACCCTAACCCGAACCCGAACCCTAACCCTGAGACATCAGTACTGGCAGCACTGGATGAGGATGATGGTCAGGAAGAGGAGACCCAGTGGACCTTCAACCCACTCAACACCCCCTGGCGGAAAACTCCTCGACCGCGGGTACCGAGAAAAGCTCCGGTGGAGCGTATGCGAGCCTTGAGGCAGCGGATTCAGGATGTAACGCTACCTGCGGTTTCACACCCTCTGGACGACAGTGGGGAGGAAGGGGGTGGAACTTCAAAAACTGGCCCAGCTTCAGAACCCCCACCTTTTAAACTTCGACCTGAGGTGTTTCCTTCGACGTCTCGACCAGCAGCGTGTCCAGCCTTGGCAGAGAGGGCGTCCTTAAGCGCAGAGCGCACTACGAGTGCAGCGCGCAAGCGCACTGGAAAACCTCGCAGCAGAACTCCGAAGACGGTACGAGACCGACTGCAGCATGAGGCAGAGGTTACGAGGCTGGGAGATGAACCACCAGGACTTCGAGCAGAGTCACTGGCGGATCGCACGCGTGCTTGGAGAGAGATGACGCACCCGGAGCACATGGCCGCGGCAGCGCTGGTAAAGGAGAATGAGAAATGGAGAGATGCATGGGTACCAGAAGGGTGGCGCAGATATCGCCGCCGCGGGTACAGATGGCATGGGAAGGTCACCCCTGACCTAACGATAACCGAAGGAGCAGTTCAGCTATCTCTGGAGACCGAGTGCGGTACTATCCCAGGTTCTGGTGGAGATGTAGGAATTCCAGACGCCTGGTGCAGCCTATACCGGGGTGCACCAATGGAACCAGCGAGAAAGGGAAGCAGCGGAGGAGGCTGCTCACCTGGCTCTACCCTCAACAGCAAGTGGTGATTCACTCTCCCTGGACTCAGCGGAACCATCAGATGCGAATCCCGCGACAACTCTGGATTTGACCTTATCTCCATCCAGTTCTCAGCCCGCAACTTCTGGGGACATTTCTGACCTCGAGGACTCCCAGCGGTCGCTCAACTTCACGCAGCAGTTGATGGAGCGACAGCTGGCCGCCGCGAGATCGGAGAACAATCCAAGTGTGCTGACAACGGTGACAGAAGGAGTGGAGCCGACTCCCCTGAAAACCATCCAGGAGGAAACCCACCTGGAACTGCTGCTGACCATTCAGAAACAGCAACGCCATCGTCTGCGGCCGATCCTGGAAGGTAATGAAGCAGTGGCAGCACCAGCGAACGTCACCAACGCCCAGGCGGCACCGCGGGAAGAAGAAACCCCCTCGTTCACTCAAAAGTCCGCACCAGAAGATAGCGCTGGGGAGGAAGAGGAGGAGAAGATTTCCATCCAACCTCTTCGCTCTTACCCTCTGGAAAGCCGCACGCAGAGCCGCGCCAGACGACGCGCTCAGGGACAAGAGCGACGCGCTAAGGAGCGGCAGCTACAAGCAGATCGCGACCTGGAAGGTGGATGGTACTTTGGTCCGGATCCTCGTTCGCAGCCTGCACCACCGCGCACAAGACCTATCCGGTCTAAGCAGCGCGTACCTTTGCATCACCCAGTGCGAGCAGCCATCTGTGCACATCTGCGACGCGATGGTCAAGTAATGTGGAACCAGGACAGTCAGCTGACTGCGATTCGGGACAAAGAGGGAACGCTGCTATTGGTGTTCTGGGCCTTGCTGAAGGGACAGCGAGTGCGCGTGCTGGTGGATTCGGGTGCCTCGGATGAATTCATCTCCAGTGAGTGCGTCAAGAGATTGAACCTCACAGTTCGCGCTAATGGGATGCCGCTGAACGTTACCCTCGCGGATGGGTCAGTGCAGACCTCTGCGCAAGTCGCTTACGGCAAGTTGACCGCCGAGACTTCAGAGGGGGCTACCCGAAATTGACAGAGGTGCTCCGGTGGCTTACCGGCTCAAGTTACCCCCTAAATGGCGTATCCACGATGTTTTTGCGCAGCATCGCCTCAAGGAATACCGCACTGCGGATGAAGCCTTTGCGTTGCGTCGACAAATACCTACTCCTGCCAAGGTTCCCGTGGATGGACAATCCCAGACCCATGTGTCTAAGATTCTGGCTCGAAGAGTGAAACCTATGAAAGGAGGCAAGGAAGTAGAAGAATTTCTGGTTCGCTGGACTGGGTACTCTAATGCTCATGACTCCTGGAAGACCCGTGAGTCGTTGAACTACGGGGGTGAACTCGAACAGCTCACGGAGTTCGAACAACTGAGACTATCACGAGAAGGACAAGCCCGGGAAAAAGCCTTACAGGAGGTCAGAATGCAGCGGAAGCAAAGGCGGGAACGCGCCGGAGCTCTAACTTTCCTGGATACTTCTGATGAAGGAAAACTCACTTCTCTGGACAACTGCCTACCTTGGGAACAATACTGTCGCTCCGCTGACGCCTTTGTGACGCATCTAGCTCTTCTGGACTCTGGGGTCTCGACACGCGAGTTGCGACTACTAGTACTTTTCAGTGGTACAGGAAGTGTGGAGAGAAGTTTCATGTCATGTTATCGGAAGAGCACTGTGGTCACCGTCGATCATGATCCTCGCTGGCAACCTACCTACGCTGAGAAGGTTCAGGACTGGGACTTCAAGCGTTACGCACCTGGTTACTTTGACGCCATCTGGGCTAGTCCACCGTGCACCGAATACAGTCAGGCTAAGACCACTGGGGTGCGACAACTGCGACAGGCTGATGCTTGTGTACGCCGAACGCTCCAAATTTTTGACTTTCTCAAACCCCAGCATTGGTTTATGGAAAATCCGATGGGCAGGTTTCCTTTTGCGCTGCGATTTCGACCCGTAGTTCGCCGGTTACCTACCCCGTTGTATTGCTCTTACTGTATGTATGGTACTGGCTATCGCAAGCCTACTTGCATCTGGACGCAGTCGCCTCCTCCAGTGGATCTACGGTACTGCACGATGGATACTCCTTGTCTTCACCAACAGACTCTGGGATCACATCCGGAAACTGCTCAACTGGGACCTCATCCAGGGCAACAAGGAGCGGGAGTTTCCACTGCTGTATACCCTCTGCCCGCTGGATTGCTTCGTCAACTCTTCGAGCATCTGTTCGATCAGAAAAGCATATCACGCATCCATACGCATGGCTGATCTGTGTCTGGATCTTAGCTGCTGTACAAATGACTCTGAGTTATCATCTCTTTGTACTAACAAGCTAAGAGGGGAGGAGTTGTGCCAGGGAACAATAGCCCGGCCAAGCCATTCGATTGGCATATTGTATTTATGCATACTGGGGCAGTGAGATGGCAATGGGCTCGGAAGGGGACTCCCGAGCCATTGACTTCGTACTATGGGGAGCGAAAGCCTGGACTTGATTATAGCTGGCAGCATATTATCGTACACCCTTCTGGTGCGCTACGCCGCTGGGAGCGTAATAGGGGCGGCGGCTGGTTTCTAGAAGACGCCACTCAGTTGAAGGCGCCGGTAGCGCCATTATTCTCATTACCGATCAGCCGCGCTGGGATCGCGTACTGGAATCCGACGATTGTGATTGACGATGACGAATATCGTGGAATTCCCTACAAGGGGCGTAAGCCTATACACTCAGCGCCTACGAACAGTGAAGATTCGGGTACAGGCGCTGTGTCCTGGAGTAAGGAGAAGTTACCAGATTCTGATGACAATGATGACGCAGGTGTCACTAACAGTAAGGAGAAGCTACCAGATTCGGATGACAAAGATGACGCGGGTGTCATATATGACATGGACACTGCCAGTCCGAAATGGGAGCCAACTTCGCCTGAATATGATGACACCGAGGATGACGTCAGCGAGTTCGATGACTTGGTAGCTGACGATGCTGAAGAACAAGCTGAAGCTCGAAGGTTGAAGAGACTGGGACTGCAATTGATCATGGTAGCATAATGATTCGGGAATAGATTACTCCAAAATGGGGAATAGAAATTTCAATCTGTTTTTGGGGAATAGGTGTGTGACACATGCATATGCGTCTAAAGTTTTGCGTTTAAATTTTTAATAAATCGTTAAAATTTTCCCCCCACCCATCTGTTCACTTTCGTTTTGCAAACATGAGGAAGCCTCCGAAAAAGTACACTAGGGTGTGCCTTTCTTGCGATAATGGCGGGTATCGATGTACTGTTGAACACACTGATGGTATGCATTTTATTGTCCTCTATTCAAGAAAAAGGACAGGGTAAAAGATTCTCCATCAAAAATGAAAGGTGCGTTGCCCTTGCTTTCCACGGTTCCCTTGTACAGTTGACTACATATATAATAAGTGTTAGGAACAACTTTTTTTGCGCAAGCAAGATTACGGGGCTTTCATTGAACCAGATACGGGGCTTTCATTGAACTAGATACAGGGCTTTCGTTGAACCAGGTACCGTACGTGGCTTTCATCGAACGAGATACGTAATGCTACGCGAGTTCCTGACCACGATACCGAGTGTGCAGGCAATTCTGCTTAAATTAGAAAGGGTTGGAAGCAAGATCCGTTCGGAATCTAGGATGCTGGACGGGTCTTGAGAGGGGGGTAATGGGCGTGATTCGAGCCAGCCAACTCGACTCACGCCCAACAGGGACGCATCCTGCACAGCATGAACATATCACGCATATCATATAAGCATAATAAACACATACTGACCGTTTGGCAGTGCAATTTCACCTCTAGCGGAAACGCGGATGTCAACCGCGTCCACGTTTCCGCTAGGCGTTTCTTCCCTCATTCGCGCGCTCGTTTGCAAGAGAGCCTGGGCAACGGATGAGGGAAGCGTTAGCAAAAATAGTATTTCGTATGCGTTGTTTTCCCTAAACAAATTGCACAAACTGAACGGTCAACCACACATCTCGTTGTGGGATGACGCGTTCATTTGGCGGAAGCGGGTGGAATTTAAGGAATTTGAAACCCGCAATAGTTGCGCTACATGGGGTTTCATCTTCTTTGCGAAACGGGTACCCACATCATACTAAGTAGGAATATGTGATAATATTTTGAAGCAAAAGATTACTCAGATTAGTATACAATCTTTATTTCGCTGGACAGGGGCACACTCCCGGAGAGAAAGCCTTCCGCCTTTAGTTAAAATTGCATATTTAACAAATCAAACAGTGAGTATTTTCTTCAAGTATTTTCAGACGGTAATACTTAAACACTGGTAATACTTAAACACTGAGTGTTGTCTCGCGTGTTGTCACCAAGCCTTAGAAACTCACGATCTCACTCCCAAAGTGACCAAAAACCGTTCGATCGGCGATCGAACGGTTTTTGGTCACTTTGGGAACGCGTCTGAAAATACTCAGTGTTGTCACCAAGCCTAAACTCGCGATCTTACTCCCGAAGTGACCAAAAACCGTTCGATCGCCAATCGTTCGGTTTTTGGTCACTTTGGGAACGCGTCTGAAAATACTCAGTGTTGTTTCGCGTGTTGTCACCAAGCCTAAACTCACGATCTCACTCCCAAAGTGACCAAAAACCGTTCGATCGCCGATCGTTCGGTTTTTGGTCACTTTGGGAACGTCTGAAAATACTTAGAGAAAATACCAGACAGGTCTTTGCAACCAAGCCGACTTCAGTTCTCACATACTGTAGAGCCCTAAACGTACGGTTTACGCCCTCCCGAATCTGGAATTCACGGCCGTGAATATTAAATTCACGGCCGTGAATATTAAATTCACGGCCGTGAATATTTCACTGCACGTATGATTGCCCACACTGTTTGCGAGTAAATTAGATTGGGAAAACATTTTCCAACGTTCGTAATGCACAAAGATATATCATTTAGACTCTTAGGTAGGAGTTTTTTTAGCTCTTGACTGAGCCGTGGCCGCATCAGCTCAGTTTGCAGTCGCGACTGCGAGCTAAGCTGAGAGGCCCTTATAACTTTCATGCACATCGCATCAAAACTCAAACAGCGGAGGGGTTCTCGTGCGTTCTAGCGCACGATACTTGGCACCAATATTGCTAACAGCAATATTGGTGCACCCTCAAACGCACAACCTCTGATGTCAGCTATGCGCAAAACGCGTGCTACACATCATGGGTTTCGGTACATGCAAATCCAAACCCAAACATGCCAAACAGCAAAGGGCTTCCCGTGAGTTCCAGCGCCCGTAACTTTGCAAAAGTATTACTAAGATATATATCTTTTAGTTGCCAAAGGCCCAAGGCCTCAAAAGCCTTGTGCACGAAGCCATCAATTTATTTCTTTGGAGATTTATTGGGTTTGTGTTCGAGTTTACCCAAACCCAATACATGCCAAACTGAAAAGCAATTCCCGTGCGTTATAGCGCGCGAAACTATGCACAAATATTTACAAGACACATATCTTTCAGTTCTCAGAAGCACAAGGTTTGAGATAACTTGTTGGCAAAACCATCAATTTATTTCTTTGGCAGATCTATTGGGCTTGGGTTCGAATGTTTCCAAACCCAATACATGCTAAACAGCGAAGGGCTTCCCGTGCGTTCTAGCGCACGTAACTGCGTAGAAATATTGCCAAGATATTTATCTTTGATATATTCGAAGCACAAGGTCTAAGAAAGTCTGTGCACAAAATGGTATTACTATTTCTTTGACACAGATTTTAGCGTGATATACAAACTCATAAATCTGGGTCAAAGAAATGATATGTTAACTTCGCGCACAAGCTATCGCAAACCTTGCACTTCAGAAAAGTGAAATATATGCATCTTATCAATATATTTTGCAAAGTTACGTGCGCTGGAACTCACGGGAAGCCCTTCGCTGTTTGGCATGCTTGGGTTTGGGTTTCAAACCCAAAAGGCATCATGCCAGCACGCGGCCGTCTTTGATATACTCAACGGCTTGCCATATTCTCTTGAAGGTGCACTGATATTGATATGAACAATATCACTGCCAAGTTTCGTGAGAAGATTCTCACGAAAACCCCTATTATGCAAAGCCGCAAGTGGTTGAAACCATCTCACACCGCACCAACTTAGCTTGCAGTCGCGAAGGCTAAGCTGATGCGGTTGCGGATGGGGCCAATCGATAGTTCAAACGAAAGGTATTCACCTAATGAATACAAACGCTTTAGAATCGAATGGTGGAAAAAATTATGCTTCATGCTACATTTTTCTCCTCCTGGTCCTCGGACCATGGCTGTGAAGTGTTGGGGAGTGTGCTAGTGAAACTGCTTGTAATTTTTTTTGGCGCTCGATTGAATTAAGCATGGTTACATGTGACATATAATCTATTCCCCAAAAACAGATCGAAAATTCTATTCCCCATTTTGGAGCAATCTATTCCTCGATAACCTTTTTTCCATTGATCATGGATGAGAAGGGTGAACTTCACTGGGTACCAAAGGGCACCTCCCCGACCTCACCTGTTCAGCCCGATGATCAGCCTATTACCGAGCAGAAGTCTGAGGCCATATCTGAGGATGCCCCAGACTCTGTGGTGGAAACTGTTCATGTACCACCAAAGAAACCATATGGGTCGGATACTGGATTGACTTCAATGGTTGAGAATAAGGCTGGGGTGTCTGAAGAGACGAAGAGGCAATCTAGGAAATATCCGAGATGTTGGACACATGATTATATCACTCATTTGAAATGCACCATGAGCAGTGACAGTGATGAAGAAGAAGTGCTGGACGTGGCTCCTCGTAAAGTAGATACGTGCCACTGTAGCAGCAGAGCTGTCCCCAAAATTCATAGGAACCACATGTACCATTTTAGACAGTTTGCATGTAAATGCTACAAATGCGTCATTGCCCTGCTCAGTCAAGGGTAGGCCTGTGACGAAATCCACTCCCACATCCTGCCATACCCGAGTTGGAATAGAATGCGGGTTCAGCAATCCATCTGGGAAAGATGATCTGGGCTTCACCGCCTGACAAACTGAACAGGAGGCAACCCATTCTCCCACATCTTGGTGTGCATTCCTCCACCAAAACCTTCGCAGAACACGCTCCAGCGTTTTATCTCGGCCAGTATGGCCAGCTGTCGCTGACTCATGCGCTTCGCGCATAATAATCTCTCTCAGCGGAGAGTCCTCTCCCAGCACCAACTGAAATCTTCCCGATGCAGTTCTCCACAGTACTTCACCCACCAGACAGAACTCTTTGGTGCGGCTGTGAGGAGCACACTTTACCTTAGTGCGTAGCTCATTGAGAGGTCCGTCTCTAGTATATTCGGACTTCAAGGCTTCCAAGAAAGCAGCATCAGACGCTTCTTCCTGAGAGTCACGCAATTTGGCTGCTTTGCCTGCGTGTATTATGGGTACTCGTCCTCTTGGTTGACGTACTCTTTGTACTCGCTGCTTCGATGGAGGCGCATACACTACCAGCATAGGCTGCTGTAAATCCACTAATTTCCCATTGGAACCCTCCATCAATTGTACTGGTTCACCTTGCGCATCATGCGTGGGAATCACCTCCTCAATACGCATTCCTGCTCGCCTGAACAGGGATCTCCACTGCGGCATTCTGGACTGAATATCAGGCAGTAGAAACACAGCGGAAGTGTTCTCGGGGTCACATCGCCACTCCTGCACGTATTTACGCAGCAAGGCCTCCACTGTCAAGTGTTTGTCTGAGAACGAGGGTTCGCACCACACATGCATCCCTCTCCACTTTTCCTGTAAGCAGTTGTGCCAGAACCGCTTTACACGCCGATTGTTGCCATGCTCATCGCAGCAGGCGTCGACGTCGAAGTTGCCATATTTAGCCTGGATACGGTCAAACACGTCCTGCCGCACACGCATACCGTGCCAGCCAACTGCCTGGAACCGTACAGACTTCTTTGGCTGCCTCTGTGATGGCAGTGGAGCTTTTGCAGACTGTTCCTGCACTTCTGAGCACTGGTCTTCCTTCACATCCCCTTTCAGGGCGGAAGGCACAGAACGCCTGTCCTGCGGGTCACCCTGCTTGGTCACTTTGGTGTTCACATCGCCTCGTTCTGAGGCGGCATCCCGCAAAGGAGTTTCTACATCCTCCTTCACTCGCAACACTTGGGAGCGGGGACTCTTCCTCAATGTGCGTTCCAGTCCACCCGACTTCTGCTGAGTCGTCTGAGTGTCCTCGGTGCGACTGCTCACCTCCGCGACTTTATCTGATACCCCCTTCACTTTAGAAGTGATGCGCTTGTCCAGCGTCTTGGGTCTCAGATACTTCCCCCGACTTTTAAAGGCCAGGGTAGCCTCCATAGCTTTCTCCGCTATCTGTAAAGTGTCCACCGCGTGAAGATAAGCCTGCTGCTCTGCATGCCATGCAGGATAGCTCTTCGAGGGCCCCTCTTCGAAGATGTGGGAGGTGTCCATCGCAGCGAGCGAAGTCTTGGGTAAATCGGATTTGTCGTCCAATACCCCCGCCTCCTTCAACCCCTCTCGTGGCGACTTGACCACATAGTCAGGTCGGCGAGACAAGGCGTCAGGTACCAGCAACAGAGCCCCCTTCACATATTCCATACGGGGAACACCCACCTCCACCAAGTCCATGTACCATCTCGCCTGTCGCCTAGATAGCTCACGCCCCGGCTCCATTAACCACTCTAATGGGCGGTGATCACCTTGAAGCTTGAACTCCGTGAAAATCAAATAATGTCTCCACGTCACTGTACAGCAATGATGTAGAGCACCCAGTTCTCGCTCTCCAGTATGGTAATTCTGCTCTGCCGCTGAAAATTGTCGGCTCTCATATGCAATCACCTTCAGGCCATTCCCACAGTCTTGCATAAGGACCCCGCCTAGCGCCACTCCGCTAGCGTCCGTCTGCACCAGAAAAGGAGCAGATCCATCAGCTGCCGCCTTCATATTTGGCAATGCCAGAATGGGCGCCTTAACCAGAGCAGCTTTCAACTCCTCAAAGGCCCACTGCTGCTCCGGTCCCCATGTCCAGGGTACATCCGTCTTGGTCAGCTTGGTCAAGGGCTGCGCTATCTCAGAGAAGCAGTGGATGAAACGCCTATAATATCCCGCCAGTCCCAAGAACTGCCGCACGTGGGTAACATTCTCTAGCGCAGGCCAATCGCGCACTGCCGCCACCTTATCATGTTGAGGTTGGCATCCTTCCTTCGACAGAGTGTGACCAAGGAACTTGATAGAAGACTTCAACATTTGTGCCTTAGACTTCTTCAAGTATACACCCTTCTCGCGGCATGTTAACAGAAATGTACGTGCCGCAGAGTAGTGCTCCTCCACGGTCCCACTGGTGTAAACACACACATCGTCAATGAAAATTCTGACGAAGGGTAAATGTCCCAACGCTCGCTGCATTCGCCGTTGATATTGTGACGGGGAGTTCTGCAAGCCTTGAGGCATTACCAACCACTCGTAGGCTCCCATCTGAGTAGTAAACGCTGTCTTCTCCACGTCCTCAGGTGCCATAGGTACTTGCCAGAACCCGTCTACAGCGTCGAAGGTGGAGAAATGGGTAGCTCCCTGCATCTCGTCAAACATCATTTGAATATCAGGTAGAGGATACCGGTCTCGAATTGTTTGTGAATTCAGTTGCCTGAAATCACACACCAGCCTAAGGATATGGGGCTGTCCTGGCTTGGGTACCATTAAACAAGGAGCCGCATACGGACTCGAAGAGGGTCGTATATATCCTTTCTCCACCAGTTGTTCAATGCGTTCTCGTAGTTGACGCAACTCCTCCACAGACATCTTGTAAGGTCTTCTACAGGGAGGTCCTCCTTCTCTGTTCGGCTTGAGGTTAATCTTCGCCTGATCTTCGTCAGCGTGCCGAAGGTTTTCCAGTCCAGAAGGTAAAGAGTCCCGCAGCTCCTGCTCAAACTCGTCGAAGAGGTCCTTGACTTCTTCTTCCACGCTGCAGTGGCATCCGCATCTTGCGAGCCCTGCTGCGACACAGGGTTCTTCGGTTCATCGTTGGCGCCAGTAGGAATCTTCGAGATGTCCTCCTTCTCAACGGCCAAATCCTCAGCTTCCACCTTGAAAGCCGACTCTCCGGTTGTGGTCCTCGCAGCCATCATCAACCATGCGGGCATTGAAGAAGCGTCTCCCGCGAGTCTCCGCGTTTCCGCGGCCACTAGATGTTTCTTCAACTGCACCGAAGTGAGGAACACCTCGTCAATTAGCCCCGCACAATCCACATCTCCTCGTCGCTTCCCTTTCCTTCCTCCAGGGGCAGCACTGATTCCAGGATTACACCCGGAAATGGTAACCCTCTCTGCACCGCCTCCTTTCCTTTTGTTAGAAAAGGACACTGCACCATTGCCATCATAGTCCAGCGTAATGGGAGATAAGCTGCGTAGCCATTTCCCTCCCAACACCATGTCCACGGCGATGCCCAAGGGTAGCACCCGCATAGCCATAGATTGCTCAGTATAGGTCCCTGTCGTGGTCCTGGCAGTGAACTTAGAATAAGCCACATGACCAGTCGTCTTGACTGAGCCATCCGCCAGAGTCACACGCATAGCGGGTCCACTTCGCGTAGTCAACTTGCAGCGTCTGGCGCAGTCTTCAGATACGAATATATCTGAAGCTCCAGAATCCACCAGCACCTTGACACGATGTCCCTTCAAGTACGCGAAGAATACCAGAAGTAGGGGTCCATCTGGATCTTGTGCAGAAGCCAAGTATTCAGTGGGTCCCCATCGTACACTACCATCGCTGCACACCCGCTCACATTTAAGTGGGTCATCATCATCTTCCTCATTATCATCCAATGGGTGACTCCCTCCAAGGTCATCATCATCCAGAGGGTGACTATCCAACACGGACAGTTGCGCGTCCATGGTGGTTGAAGGTGATACATGAGTAGTAGTTGCAGCGTCGTTGTGGTCCGCAACTGGTTTCAAGTCTTGATCTCCCGCTGCCATCATTTGCTGCGTGAAGTTTAGGTCGTTATCGGGCGTGGACATCTGTTCATCCGCTGATGCATGCGTATTAATCGGAGATTCTGAAACCTCCGGTATCGACAATGGAGGGGTTGTAGCACCTACCGGCCCTCCAGAATCATCGCCTTCAGATGGAGTATCACCTGAATTACTCGGTACCTCAGGCATATCCTCCGCAAACATCTCCTGATAAACTGTGGCTGGGTCTGCTTCTTGCTGAATCTCTCGAAATCGGTGTACTCGATATAAACTACACCACGTATCAGGAATTCCAGGGATGTCCCCCCCAGATCCTGGTATCCTGCCCGTATCAGATATCGCCGCTGATGGGCGTGCCACAGGAGATTGCAAGGATTCTAGCACCAGTAGAGTTCCAGAATCGTCACGCACAGAGATGGGCTTATATCTTTTCCTCACACGCTTCCACCCCTCCAACTCCCACTGTCTGCTGCCTCTTGGAGTGGAGGTCTCCTGAGACATAGCGTGTAGTTGCTCTTCCATAGACAACTCTTCCCAAGCATACCTTAAAAGGGTAGCTAGAGGCATCGCCAAATCCAGAGCTGTCAAACTCCGGCTGCGATGTAATTCACCAATATCCACCACACCTCGCTGAAGTAGATTATCAACGTGTGATGTGATCATTGATTTCCGGGTACATACCGGTACCACACCCCCTGCAGCGTGATGTGCGAGAGGTAGGTCTGCCATTGTCCGCATCATATCCAGATTGCTCCTTCTGTTTAGGAACCTGATTGGAATATTGCGTCGCCGCCGTCCATTAATAAGGTCCTTGTCCAGGTCCTTCTGTATGTCAGCAGCAGATACTTTCTGTCGCAGCTGTTTCCGGATCCGCTGCATCAGAGCCTCCATCGAGGTCGCCCTCCCCTTACTTCGCCACTGCCACGCGGGTAAACGCTGTGACTGTTCCGTCAAGAGGGGCGCGTACACATTATTGTACATCCATGTGCCCAACACTGCAAAGTGCCGAGGCATAGGATCACCTTCTTCAGGTGAAACTCTCAGCTTACTGCTGAAAGTCAGTGGCGAGCTTGTCGCCACCGAGAAGGGTGATTCATCACCCTTCCTCCTCGGAGATAGTGATCTCCTCGGAGTTGCGCAACTCCGCACCAATAACCGCCAGCTGCTCGGAGCACCCTACCAAGGCCGCCAAGGATTCCACGGCCTCTCCATCCATCTCTGCCAAGCTCTCGATCTCCGCCTTTAGCTCGACAGGTGCCCACTCAGTGTCCTCATTGCGCGACAACGCCCAGAACAACGCCGCCACTTGTTCTCGGTTTCGAGCTAAACGAGGGGGTGCGTTTGCCTTCCACGCAGCCAACTTCACCGCGTCCGTACAGTCCCGCACCAGATGGTCGGGACTTTGACACGCGTAGCAGTTTCTCACTCGCTTCGGATAGGTCGGGGTTGTTGTCGAGGCCGGGGGCGATGGTCGAGCAGAGGTCGGCGCTGCAGCGAGCTCAGCGTGCGTGGCTGCCATCAATCGATGGGGCTCCCGAGAGCGGCTTCGGAAGAAGGACCTGGAGGGTGACGGAGATGTAGAAGGGGAATTCCAGGAGCGGCCAGTTCGTTCTCCACTCCTGTTGGATTGAGCCTGAGCCGCCTTCTTCTCTTTGCGCGACTCGATGTTTTTGGCAATCTCCAGCACTTTTAAGATTGCCTGAGTAACATCACGGGGCGTCGCCTCCTCCTTCATCTTCTCTTCCCACACATGCGGCTCGGAGAGGTCCAGTTTGATCCTTCGCAACTCTTCACCCACCTTGTCAGTGTACGTGAGTCCCCTCCAGAATATGTATGAGAACTCCGACTCAGAGACTTGCACGCACCCTTGAACGACCTTTGCCATGAAGTTCACAGTCTTATGGCGATTGGTCAGTCGCGAGTGGTAGGCGTCAGCGGACTCGTCTTTCTTCTGACCAATCTGTAGGTCATCTCGAAGAGTTTGAAGTTCCGCCACCGGAGGAGTACTCACCGCCAGATCCCCCAGAAAGACGTCAGGGTCGCTGTACCGGAGACGCCAGGCCTCCGATGTCCCAGAACCGCCGCCAGCCCTCTCCATATACTCTTTCTGCTCCGTGCCCAATGCAGTTTCTGTCACGGTCCAGAGCACCTCGGAGACCGAAGATTGACGCCCCTCTCCCGCATAGCAGCTCGCCTGAGAGAACGCCCTCAGTACCACCTTCTCGTTGAGGAGCTTGTGCAGATTCCTCGCAAAGGTTTCCAACTCAGTAATGGCCTTCTCTTTACTCAGCTTTTCCGCGGAAGGGAAGCGGGTCAGCTTTTCAACGAGGCGGTCAATGTTGCTCTGCACCTTGCTCTCCAGATAAGCCGCCTTGTCGCCAGGGTCGTGTTCTCCTTGTCCAGGAGGGCGAGGGTTAAAGACCTGAGCGTGTGGAGAAAGGCCTGGACGAGCGTGGGGATGTGGCGCAACCGGTCCTGCGAAATAGGGACTCCGGTGTTGCGGCGCATGCGGTCCTGAATGAAGGGAATGTCCATGACCTCCTGCAGAAGATCCCGCTGCAGCCGCGCTGATCTGCGGAATCCCAGAATGAACAGCCACACCGGGATTAAGTCCGACGCAGGGCGTCCCAGGTTGCACAGCAATGCCCGAAGGATGTCCGACAGGAGGCACCCCAGATTGAACAGCGAGACCGGGTGGGACTCCAATGTTTGATAGCCCAGGAGGGGCAGCAAGGGCAGGAGGGACTCCAGCAGGTTGTACTCCAGATGGTACAGATGAGTCTCCTGCGTGTGGTATCATTGCCGATAAGGTTGTCGAAGTGTTCGCAGTAGCCACCGGAATACGCGTTACCATCGGGTCATTAAGTATAGGCGTATTGGTCAGAGCCACTGATAATGATGGCGCCCTGACCATTGATGAGGATGGCGCAGCCGAAGAGGCACAGTCGCAGCATTCTCGCATTAGCCGTACGATTTACGAGGCTGTTACGCTTCAACGTCGAGACAACCGATGGATTCTAACTCACATGATGACGCACTGCCATCCGAGCAGCCTATCTTGGAACAACCCCGAAAATTGCGCGGAATTTACTCGGGAGGAAACGGGTGAAGGGAAATCTACATTGTGCAGCCACAACCCAATACAGGGATATATTGGACCTTACATATAACATATATAACAGAATAGAGATATGAACGCTAGCAAATGGTAGTTTTATTTAAAAATACTGCTCTGTGTTTCCGCCAGATGATTGTGTGCAGCCAGAAGAGCATCCAGACATGCGTTTGCCGGACCGATCTGATAGGGTGGCCCTGATGTTTGACCTGGGTTACCCGTGATATTTCGCAGCCGCATAGGTAAACAGGTAAACATCACACTGCATGCACCGTTGATTCGTTAAAGCGCTGTGTTGCTTAGGTGCATAAGGTTTCGTTCGAGATTTGCGTGCATCTCCACCCTTCCTACCTTGCCCTTCCACGCAGCGCACTGTCCTTTCTGCTGTCCTTTTTGGCTTTCCCTATTCCCCTCATGGGCCTTTTGCTAGAGTTTCCGCGGGCGGCCTTCAATCAGCTCGCTCTTGAATAATAACATGCAGCTCCGTTGACTTTTCCAGCTCTTGTTCTACCCTATATCCATACGGGACTACGTTCTATTCCAACGTTGTACTGCGGCTCTCTCCCTTAAACTAATTAGTTAGTTTGCGGCTTTTTTGTAGCGCGGCCTTTAAGCGCAACGCATAACATGTTCATATCACGATTCGGCACAAAAGGCACAGAGGCTGTCAACTGCAGTGCTCGAGTCATAGAAGTTCGCCAGTTAGCTAGCTGCTGAGAGCTTACGGACATTTTGACACGCCATTAAATCCATCGCCGCCTGCTCCAAGCACAGGATTCCGATTTCGGTTTTGGTGTACGCCGGATGGGCGAATTTTTAAACATATCTAAAATATGGACACCCTATCGAGCTCCTTCGTGCATCCCGCTATGTTCTCCACCCCGCTAGTGGCTAGTATTGCTTGCATCGTGCCTGCTCAGTGATTAGTTCGTCGATCCTTTAATGTGCAGCTGCTGAGCCCCATGCGGGTTGTGATTTCCTTACTTTGCTACCAGAACTGCGCAATAGAAGCCAGTTGTCGCGATCAACTTTTGTTATGTGTTATCCTTGGGACCGCCTTGCCAGGACAAGTCTCGTCCCACTACGCTTCGGCATAAACCTTCCGCCGAAGCTGAGTAGGTTTTTGTAGATTTCACATTACCCGAGTCTCCATTCAACACCCTATGTGCACACACGTGCGGCTGCGCTTAGCCAACCATGTCCTATGTCCATTCCCAAGGACATAAACCGCATATGGGTCCACGACATAGATAGACATTTATGATTATTATATTCTCGGTGTGCGAGCATACATGTTCCCGAGCAGACATATTCGGGGGAGTAGAATATCTCGAATAAGAAATACCAATAAACGTGATTACTGAGAAACCTAAAACATGGAGCTTGGAGCGGCCTACTAAGCTGCACGACGTGGCGACACTCGTGCCATAACACAGTTGGGCCACGGCAATAATTCATATCTACGAAATAGTAGTCTGGGGCTTGGAACTACGGAACTTCTGGTCATGTTTACCAAGCTAATCTCGATCTTCGATGTGAACTGACTCTGATGAATGTCTGAAGTTGGATGCATTGCTTAGATGCATATCCACGAGCAATGCACATCTAACTACTAACAACAAGTTTCAAGCACGCATATGCTCTGCGCGTAGCAGAAACTCTCGGTACCAACGCGATGCGACAGAATCGCATCAGGGCGTCAACATAGAAGAAATGAAGACGAAAACTCGTGCACAAAATACGCACCTACAGTGGCCGCGCCAATATATATATTTTCAACCCCATGAACTTCGAAAAGGTCCACGTTCTCCTGCGGCACCGAACAACAGCGCCGCAACTCAGTGAACGAATGCTCCTTTCACAACGGGGCAGGCACACGACCAAAATCTCACTGCACCTAAATTTCAACGGGTAAACACGGGAAAATGTTCCACCTTATGCAACACTGAAAATATCATACTTTCTTCAAGTTGGTCCAAGTCGGTTCACCAACTTTCGTCAGCTCCGCCGAGCTCGAACCAGGTGACCAGGGCCATGGTTCTAAATCTGCGCACAGGTTCGAAGCGGGCAATTCAGGCTCAATTCTTCCTAACCAAGTCATTAAAAAATAAGCGCACATAGTCTACGAACAAGGCGAGACTAAAAAAAACACATCGGTAGTGGATTTCAGCGTAAAATCTTCCCATTCAACTCACTTCCATCCGTGGACGCCCACACAATCTTGCGACACGAGTTACACACAATTTGAAGCGCTGAAAAGCGCTGTGTGTACACAGCGAAACAGCACACCACGCATTCGCTACAGGCAGCCATTCTATAGTTCCCAACCCCTAAAAACGGGTTTAAATTTTCAAAAAATATGTTTTGCAAATAATTCCGCCCCTCAACGCTGAAGTGGCCGACTGTGCACGCTGTCGACGTGGCAGTGGGGTGGCCTGACGGGCGACAAGGTTGTTGTCAAATATAAATCGATTCTACCGGCATTTGAAGCAGATTCCTTAATTTTTGATTATAGGGGCCTGCTGGTGCCATGTGCTGTAAGTTGGGATAGTCCATGAAAACGATTTTCATTTAAATGTGTGCTTGACTTAATACACAACCGTAGCAGATCTATCACAAGTGATGAATAATTGTCAGTAAGCACAGGGATAGGCAACCAATTATTGTGCTTATTAGAACGATGCTGACTATATGCCACACTTTTGCATGGTCGACTTAAACGTGTACCGCCTCGTCAATTTGAGTCGCAAGCACTGCATCCAAGGTTGTTGCTGCGCCTTGCAATTCACCCGTCTCCGCAGAGTATGCGGCATGGGTCCCCAAGGTGATGACAACCCAGAAATTGCCACAAGCAGGAGAAAGCACAGCAATCTCTAATGGATCATGCCCACTCTGAGATGCTACACGTGCAACTGCCTGAGCCACGTGAAGCCCTGCCGCGTGTGACGCCACCGGGATGGTGCGCCTAAGCTGGCGCACGCGGACTTTGCTTCCCGATCCCGATGCACCGCTCACGAGCTCCCAGCCTTTACTCCGCAAATGAGACCAGCGCACCGCCATCTGCTCATCTGTGATTGGTTTGAGTCCCGAAGTCCCTTCATTCTGGGATTGCACACTGCACATCTTCTCCCACTGTTGCGCGGCTTCCAATTCCTGAAACTCCCCCCCCCACAGAGCACTTGAATTTGATAACAAACTTGGGATGTGTAGCACAATCATAGAAAGGGACAGGAGTCTTTGAGCCCACCGACTGTGCGGCAAGCCTCTCAGTCACCACCCGGCAGTTCAGTCGCCCAGGATCAGAGATGCGCGTGAGTGGGCGCAGCACAAAGGCCGCAAAGGCGATGCTCGATCATAATCAAAGGTATCTGCGACCGATAGCCTGCACCCTAAAACTGGTGTGCTACTGTATGTCACTCTTCATTCCTTGTGGCCGATACATGCTCTGAATCAAATATGCTTGCTCTGAATCAAATATGCTTGCTCTGAATCAAATATGCTTGCTCTGAATCAAATATGCTTGCTCTGAATCAAATATGCTTGCTCTGAATGAATCGAATATGCTTGCTCTGAATCGAATATGCTTGCTCTGAATCGAATATGCTTGCTCTGAATCGAATATGCTTGCTCTGAATCAAATATGCTTACTCTGAATCAAATATGCTTGCTCTGAATCAAATATGCTTGCTCTGAATCAAATATGCTTGCTCTGAATCAAATATGCTTGCTCTGAATCGAATATGCTTGCTCTGAATCAAATATGCTTGCTCTGAATCAAATATGCTTGCCACTAATTGCTACTCTGACCTAAACATGCATGCGGACAATGCTTCCCACGAGCGGACACCTCCACTTGCTCACAACAAGACACGCGCGGCCTCTGATGCCCCCTATACAAAGAGGCCCGCAACCGATGCGCCTGCTGAATGAAACAAGGGAGCCGTTAAGGCTTGCTCTAGTCCGAAGTTGTGGCCACGATCAATGACAAACGCTGTCCGTGCAACAAGAACCGGCTACGAGTGCTACAAATCATAGATGTGCATGGCACAGCTTAGCGGCAAGAGACCCACCTGGTCCAAGCACCATGCCGCCAGCTTAGCGGTGTGAAGCAGGAGCAGCTGCACAGCCGTCGGGCCCACCCCATGGGGCAGGGGGGTCATGGCCGCCCTGGCAGACGCTTTGTGTGGAATGTCAGGGCGGAGGACCAAGTCATTGGATTCCCCAGGGCTGAACTCGCCTCCGACCACCACCACCACTGCTTTGGGGCGGATGGCCTCCACGGGGACCACGTCGGGGACCCCCGTCAGAGCCACCACAACATCTGCAATGCCAACGGCGCGAGCGGTGGATGCGGCGGCTGCTCGCGCGTCCGCAGAAACCACTACCGCACCTCGGGCGGCGAGGGCCTCGGTCACGGGAATGCCATGCAGGCGTGAGCGGCCCAGCACCGTGGCCACCTTCCCCTCAAGCTCGACGCCCGCGTCATCCAACAGGGCCAGCACACCCGCTGCACATGTCGGCATCACTGGCGGCTGCGCGCCCTTCAGCCCGGGCCCAGGTAGGTGACCTCGACGGGCGGCAGCGCTCACCTGATGCACCCACCACCATCCATCACCCACCACCATCCATCCACCCCCCGTCACATCAAGCTCCGTGACACCGTAGCCAGCTGGTATTGCTCGTCATCACCTGTGGGTGGCATAGCGTACGGGTAAAGTCCAACGTCCGAAGCGTGGCTCCAGGATGCGACTCTCACTCTCAAGGACGGATTGAGAGCTGGGGGCTCCCACACCCAGCACCAGCGCAGGCGGCCCTGCGGCAGAGCTGGGGGCTCCCACACCCTCCACCAGCGCAGGCGGCCCTGCGGCAGAGCTGGGGGCTCCCACACCTTCCACCAGCGCAGGCGGCGCTGCGGCAGAGCTGGGGGCTCCCACACCCAGCACCAGCGCAGGCCGCCCTGTGGCAGAGCTGGGGGCTCCCACACCCAGCACCAGCGCAGGCGGCCCTGCGGCAGAGCTGGGGGCTCCCACACCCTCCACCAGCGCAGGCGGCCCTGTGGCAGAGCCGATGGCCCTTACAAACGATGCTAAGTAGGCACTGGGAGTGAAGGGAGGCGCCGCACCGGATGCACTCCTTCGACGTCCTTCCGCGGGTCTATGCTGGCAAACAGCTCCGCCGAGTGGCCGGAGAGCGAAGCGGGGAGCGGCAGTTCGATCAGCACCGCGTCCACGTTGGGGTCCGCGTTCAGCCTGCCCACAGCAGCCAGCGCGGCCTCCACATTCGCGCCCTCCTCCACGATCAACTCCTGATACTTGATTCCAGCCAGAGACGCCGCCGCACGCTTGTCGAACCAGGACGAATCCGGATCACCGTACGCCGCCAGCCGCGCCGCCTGCTCCTCCGGGCCGTGCGCGCCCTCCGCGCCCGCCGCTCGCACCACCGCCAGGCGCGGCGCCCTCCCGTGCCGTCGCTTGGTCACCTCCGCAGCAACCGCGCGCGTCTCTTTCTTGAGGCGCTCCGCCGCCGTCAGCCCGTCGAGCACTCCGAAGCCCTTGGTCCCGCGATCCCGCATGGTCAGTTGATCCAGCAGCTCCGCTCCCGGAGGCGCACCACTTTCCACGCGGTCTGCGTGACCCGTCGCCTCCGCGAGGGAGACCTGCCTGAAGGAGTGGCAGGCGGCCGCCCAGCGGTGGGGGTCTACAGAGAGGTTGCCAGGGTCCTCTGGGAGGTAGGGCGTGAGCGCAGCAAAGGCGAGGCGTTCGCGCTCCTCCTCGCGGGGCAGCCCGAGCTCCTCCCTCGCCCGTGCAACCGCTTCCACCGCCAAGGCTTCGTTCGAGCGCGCCATCCGCCACCCAGCCGCCAGCGCCTCCAGGAAGTGGCGGAGGGCCGCGCGGCGCGCCGGCAGCGCGAGCGCACTCGCCGGCGCAAAGAGCGCCTGTGCGGGGCCCAGGTCCAAACCGGGGAGGCGCACTACGGCGGAGAGGCAGCGCGCGGGATCCTCTCCGAGGAGCCGCGCGAGCGCGAGGGCCTCGTCGTGTGCATAGCATTGCATCGCATCCAGCTCGCCACTCGCCAGCATGGCCACTTTCTCCAGTCGCTCCACTGCCACCAGCTCCTGCGCGCCGGCTGGCTGCCCTGCAAGCCGCAGCGCGTGTCGAACAAGCCCGAGTGTGTCCTGCGGGCCGCGAAGGAGGAGCGGAGAAGCGTTAGCGTGTGGAGTTGAGAGTGCTTTTCTTTCTTCGCGAGGCGCGCTGCACTCAGCAGCAGATCCGGACCCGGGACTACTCCGCGAGCGAAGGTCACGCGGCGTCCCTAGTAGATCATACCGTTTTTCTCGACGTGGAAAGTGCGGAGCGATGCAGTGGCAAGATATGCTCTTAAAGCTGTGACAGTTTTCTGCACGACGGCGGCAGCAACGAATTTACGATAGCATGAAGCAATGCAGGCTACGCTTCATGATGGCGAACTGAGCGGCTCAGATAAGTCGCAGGCAATTATTCCATACCTTTCCTGCACCGATGCGTGCCCCGACAGGGAGTGCAGCGAGGTCGCCTCCGCCAGCAAATGGACCACAGGGATGGCCAAGGAGGGCGAAGGGTGATCGCGCGAGCATTGCACCGAACACGCGGATGGGTGCCCCTTTCGCGGCACCAGCTGCCAGCACGTATGGCTCAGAACAACCAATGCTGAGAGTGCGCAACGCCGATGTAGATTCGGTGGTCGGCAGAGCAACGCTGCTGGCGCGATACGCGGCGATTTGCCTATCCAACACGAGCTGCACCTCATCTCCATCTAGGCAGGGACGTTGCACCACCACATCCAAGCCGTATTCGGCGAACAGTTTCTGCGACGTAGCGACGGCAAGTCCTGCGAACTGCAAGCCCCAGCGTAAAAAGGTTCTTAGGAGGTGGCCAGACTGCGAACTTGCGACCACGACTCGTAACGTGTCAATCGTGAAGCAGAACGCGATCTCGACGCTGCATCTAGATTTTTGTTCGAATATCAAGAAGATCTATAAGAAGAAGCGTGTAGAGCTGGCCAGACCGTAACCTCGCCTGCATGCTCTATTGCTATGCAGAGTAAACGTAAGCGCAACTTTCCTCGACTGCAGCTAAGCGGCCATTCAAGCTACTTGGTGAAACAAGACATTCTTGGTAGAGGCTTCGAGTGGGTGTAGGTGCACGATTTTCCCGTTGTAGGGGAGTGGGAATGAGCTTTCGAAGGGTTGGCTCACATAGGTGCTCATTCGGATTTGGAATGGAGAAATACCTGCGCTGAGGGCACGTAGTCCGGTTGGAATAAAATACGCCAGGGGAGCTTACTTCCCATTATGTTTAGCGCTTATTCAGATTTTCGAGCTCAGGAAAAGCTTGTGCCAGGTCACTCCGGCTCACCCAGCTCGAATTTTCCAGCGATCATACCAAACTCCATCCAAGAATTACGGTCATAGCACGCTCATTACACCCTTGCGAATTTGCAAGAGAAGTGAATTTACGCCTGAAGAAGATTGATCTGCGGAGGTGTGACACGAAGGGTTTGCAACAGGTAGAACAATTTCATATGATGATTTCTTTGACGAGAGCAGGTTCCAGGTATAAACAGGTAAGAGGCGTAATAGATACCTCTTCCTCTATTGACTATTCCCCCTCGTCTGACGAGAGCGATAGACGAGAGACGACAACGAGTCTATGACACCTTGACACGAGAGCATAAAATATAAAGTACAACCAAATTACCACCGCGAGCAAGTGCCACGTGTTACATAAAGAGAAAAAGAGACCGTGAACTCAGTCATGATCTCATGAAATATCTCATGAGATTCCCACACGAGGGCACACGTGAAATCGGTATTCGGTAATCGCTCGACTGGTCTCAGATTTCGATGATCTCGTATGAAGGGTACGATCGACCGCGACGGGCACTCGTCATCTGCTCAATTTCAAGATTTACGAGTTGAAGTGTCACGTGCAAATACGAAGTGACAATGTGACACAGTTCATTAGGCTGACCTTGACCTATGCCCTCCGCTTCCCTATAAATCGTCCCTAGCATCAGTAATTTCAGTATCACCAATCACGTATCTAAAGGAGTACAGTATGGTCAATGGTGTTTCGATAGGCACCCAATTCCCCCCCCTCCGCTCGCCTGGGAAAAACAAAAAATCTTGCCCTCTGCCTCCCCCTCCCTCGGATTTCGACTCTCGACTGATGCACTCAATTGTGTCACGTAGGTTCAAGCGAAGGTTGTAGGTGGAAAGAAGCGAAGGATAGGAATTCGAAAGGTGTAATCCCTTTAACTTTACGCTACAGACGAGAGTCGAGAGTATCCAGCGCTCGACTGCATCTCTACAGGCGAGTGGTCTACGGTATCGAAAAAGCGTTTCCTTTCGCAGGCAGCACGTAGCTTGCTCATTCTTGGGGCTTCGAGTGAAGCGTAACGGGATTCTGGGCGGCGAATTGCGATGTTCAGTTTCGGAAAGAGTAAACATGGAGCTGGCGCGCCGGTCAAATTTGATTTTACGATTTACGTTCACGCCCTTGAGCCGTGGCCAGCCCCCGTGGCTACAAGCAAAGCGAAACCTTTGCTGATATCTTGGGCGCGAGGCACGCAGGTTGGTTAGAAGCGACCGAAAAGGTTAAGCGAGTTGAAGGGTACAAAGTCGATCTGTAACACAAACACAGCCACACTGACGAGACCACAAAGCACACCAGATCTTGAAGTACACAACACTTTGGATTTCTCTCAAAGATGTTGGTCTTGATGTCTATCGAGGAAGTCTCGACAAACTTGCTGTGAACGTTATTGAGAATGGTCGAGGATGTACCGACGCTAACGAGTCAAAGGTGTTGGGAGTTGTTTTGACAGCGGCATGGAAAAACCAAAGCGGTTATGCCACAGACAGCGGGGAACGACCTTCGTTGTAGATATTGTTTCAACGAAGCAATTGAAGTGCCGGCAACTCTTTATAAGGTCCGCACAAAGTCGATCCAAGTAGAAATTCGAACTGTTTCAGAACCCCCTCGAAGTTGCTTCCATGGATGCTACGTAATTCCTTAAAAAGATAAAGTTGTGCAGAGCGCCCGTCGGATATTTTCGAGTTTTGCACCTCTCTACTCCCACACGACTCGCCCTGAATACCATGTTTCTCATGTTTCCAGAGCAACCAGTGAACAACCAGCGCCTAACAATCATCCGGATGGTTTGAAAGCAGGAACCAGGCGCAAATAACAATGAGGCAACGAAATTCAAGAAAAAATGTGTCGTCCTAACTGTGGTTGAGACGAGCGACAAAGGCCGCCAAAATAATATGCTGGGCACTACCGTGATCGATTTATCCGAATTTGCAAACTTCAACGCGACCGAGGACCGAATATTCACCGTGGTCACGAATCAAGGCATCTCGGCGGCTGTTGGGGACCCTGGTCTCGTAGTGACCATTGAGTAAGCTTTGAGCCCTCCCGCTCCCGCATCGCCCTTTTCATTCACCGAGCAGATGCACCTGCTTCACCTTCAGGACGGCCCAGGTCGTGTTGAGTATCTAGTTGTCGAGTCCTGAGCTCTGTCACTCCATCGTTCGGGGCTCCCCCACTCTGGTGATGCAGGTGCCAGTGGAAGAAGAAAAGCGGTGGCGCCAAGGTGCCTCGCAGCGAAGGGGGACAGAGCTTCGTGAGCTCGTTCAGGTCGGTTGGCATCTTGAAGGGCATTGAAGGCACGTTGCAAGTGTTTGTGAGAGAGGGCGACTGGTCACTTTTAGTATCACAGCCGGCGCAAAACGCACAATCCAAGAAGTGCGCTGACGAACAAACGGCGCAAAACGCACAATCAAAGAAGTGCGCTGACGAATAAACGGCGCAACACGCACAATCAAAGAAGTGCGCTGACGAACAAACGGCGCAAAACGCACAATCCAAGAAGTGCGCTGACGAATAAACGGCGTTGCGAGGCGCATCCGAGGGCGACACGGCATGGCGAAGGCCACACGGCGTGCTGGGGGCATCAAAGTGCAACACGGCATATTATGGGGAGCATCCGAGCAAGATGGCTTGGTGGGGCACATCCGAGGGCCGAGGGCGACATGGCGTGATAGGTGCATTCGAGGACGATGCAGCATGATAGGGTGCATTCGAGGTTGAGCTCGCCCTTAATAAATACAAGGGCCTCAGCTGAGATGGCATCGGAGGATCGCCTTCGTGCATGTTGCAGCGTGGTAAGATGCATCTGAGTATGATGCAGCGTGGTGGAGCGCATCCGATGATGGCACGGGTTGGTAGGCAGCATCTGAGGTTTATGCAACGACATTGAGCGCATCCGGAGGCCCAGGGGAAATCAGTTCAATGGGGCGCCTCGTAGAGCTCAAAGGGTTGTATGGGGCGCAGTGCGGACACAAGCTCGGATTTCACACCCAGAACGCCAACAGCTACAACCGGGATCCCATCTGCTGAAAACCTCGTCCAAGAACAGCACGTTGCTCAGCAGTCCACCGTTCAAGAGGAGGTGCACCCCTGAAAGATCTTCAAGCAATAGTATACATACATATACCATAAGAAATATACTTATTTATATATATATATACATATGCATATATTTTTGTATATGCATATATACATATACTTGTATATAAGTATATATAAGTATACTTATATATATCAACATATATGTATATATATATATATATACATATATTTTTCCTTTGAGATTTGCTTTGTTTCTTGCTGTTGTCACATTGGCTCGTCGGTGTTCTAGTCTTCTGGTAACTAGCTAGGCTAGAGGGCGGGTGTCCAGTGAGTCGCCCTTGCTAGGTGCTGTGAGTGCACGCCCCCGTGGTTTCGAGAGATCAGCTTCACGTGGTTCCGAGTCTTCACGCTCTGGGCTAGGAACACATCGTTTCTGCACTTCCTGTGGAAAGGTGAGGTCACTCCTGGCAAGCACCCAGCACCCCTCGAGAGGCAGTGCAACCAGGCGCGGACGGGCCGCTCACCCTTTCTTGCCGAAAACCGCCCACAGTATGCTGACGTGGACTCCGCGGCCGTGAGAGAAGCCCTAGTAGCCTCTGCTGTCCAACCATCTCGCAGTACCACTTGTAGCAGCGTCTCGCTCATTCTCCATGCGCTTGATTCAGCCCGCCTGCCGCCTCCAATTGAGCCGCTGACGTGGCATCCGCCCTCCTGAAAAAGCGCCCGGAGTGCCGACGAGGATTCGACCCTGCTCTTGCTGCCAGCTCTCGGAAGGTACCCGCGATGGTGGCGTGTAACGCGAGCCCTCGCTTGCCCTTAGCATCCTTCGTAACGAGCAACGGCCCGTCCCCACTGAGCCTCCGCTGGGCAGATGGGAGGGTCCTTCACTGATGCCAGATACCCCCAGTGAAAGCGCACTGGAGCGTCTTAGAATGTCGCGCCCGTAGCCAGACTTCGTCAGCAGTCTTGTCCCAGCCAGATGATACTCCTCCTGGACTCCATTTGCCCTATTGGCCCACCGAGATTTCGCCGTTCTGGACGAAGGCAGAGAAGGCCGCTTGCATCTCCACCAGCGCCACACGCTCGCTAGAGCTGTTGTGTGTGATCGGTGCTCCAGTGAGTGCTAGCCCGTGGAATGAGGCAGGCGCGCCCTGGCGGGGGCGGGCGTCCCCCCTCTGCTGCCCCCCTGCAGCGCTGCCCACACCTGCCGCACCTCCCTCGGGGGCCCGCCATGCCCAAGCTGCACGCGAGGGCTCGTAGTCCCGAGTGGCGCTTCTTGCCCACGTCCAGATTGAACTCCTTGCTTGCTGAGATGTGCATCGCCAATGCCGCTAAGACCTTGTCTTCCGCCGACGGCATCCTCCGCTGAAATCCTCTTCGGCGCTTCCGCGCTTCCGCTGACGGCATCCTCCGCTGAAATCCTTTTCCGCGCTTCCGCGGCTGATGTGGAGCCTGGCAAGGGACCGCCCTACCGAGGCATTAGTGTAGTTGCTGCTGCTGCTGCTGCTGTGGTCGCTGTGGCGACATTTCCGCTGCACGGTTTCAACCGCATGTGCTGCTCGAGCCTGCTCAGCCTTTCTCTTGCGCAGGGTCCACCTTTCGGTTCAGTCCATTTCACGGAACCCACCGGCTGGCAGGGAACATCACATCAAATGACGTCACCGGCTGGCAGGGAACATCACATCAAATGACGTCACCGGCTGGAGTCACGTTTGAAGGCAGATACCACGAATACGGAAGTGCCTGCTTTCCTCACCCGTGTGACTTCGGACACGCCCCGCCGCGCCCAGCTGAATACCCCTGCCGGGTGATCCTCCCTGTGTGGCATGAGCAAACAAACGGGCGCGCCCCTGCGTCTTCCTCCGCGCTCCAGCTTAAAACGCAGAAGCACTTCGAGCCGTCCTCCGCGAGACTCGCGTCCAGAGTCATCGCCTGACGTGCTCGTCGAGGTCCCTTCCCGGTTGAAGCGCCGCTCGAGAACCAGTCCCCTGCCGCCTTGTGTCTGTGGCGGCGGACCTTGTGCTCGTTTCACGGGCGGAGAAGCCTCCTCTGCGTTGTGACAGAAAGGAGGCAGTGAGCGCTGCAGGTGCACTCGGAGATGCCGCACACCTCGCTCTTGCACCGTGCGTCCACCTCCCTGCTGCCAATGCGGTCCACCAGGAGACAAACGGCTATGCCCACATGTCCAGACCACCTAGCAGCCCGGCCCATGAGGGGCGATGACACCCTGAGGGACACCCCGAGGGACACGCTGAGGGTTGGCGAAACACCTGAAGATCTTGATGCAAACTCGTCAAGGTCCAATCTGGTCAGTGACGGGAGGGTTGCAGGCCTGCGCCGCAGTGCAGATCCCGAGGCCCTCCACAGCGCCGCACGGCAATCGGCGTACTTGTAGTTGCCCCATCCCCACTCGTCGATGGCCGGGGTACTCCGTCGCCAGTCCACAGCCCCCTCATTCCGCACCTGCGTTGCTGCGGGGTGAATCGTTCTGGCCGGCGAGGCAGCCTTCATCTTCGCGCCTTGCGGCTTCATCCTTGAGGCCTGCGGCTTCGTCCTTGAGGCCTGCGGCTTCGTCCTTGAGGCCTGCGGCTTCGTCCTTGAGGCCTGCGGCTTCGTCCTTGAGGCCTGCGGCTTCGTCCTTGAGGCCTGCGGCTTCATCTGCTTCGCGAAGACGTCCGCCTGGTGCCTCGCCTCTCTCTTTTTCTTTGCCAAAGGTGCCGACAACGTGTCCGCTGCCGCGAGCTGTGTCGTCAGGTCTGCTCCTCTTCATCTGCCTGTGACGACGCCCCCGCGCGTACCATTGCAAATCTACCACTCGTCGCCCCAGGCACTGAGGATACCAACCGGCCCGCAGACTCCTCTGTCAGTGGCCGAGCCTCAGTGGTGAAGGGGTCCACGTTCCGCCAGACTGTGTGCAAGGGGGGCCATCTGTCGGACACGATGACCCTCCTCGAACAACGACCCTCCACGACTGATTGAACAAGCAGCCAAGCACATCGCTGGGCTTAGGGTTTTAATGCCGCCACAGCATGTCGGCATGACTTTCAAAGAGTTTGCACAACACATGGTGTCAGTACCACCAAGCCCACGACCTCGTCAACGGTATTTTCGCCCGCAGGCCCTGTATGACGAACGCGATCAACAAGGGCTTTGACGAAGTCCGCGCTGTCACCGTAGTAGAAGATGGTGTTGACATACCATAGGGAAACGTGCTAGAGAACTTTCGAAATTTATAAAGCTAACGCGCTTTGGAAAAAAGAAAAGAAACAAGCTGGTGTTTTTCAGCATCCGTGAGCCTCGCAGGTGACAACTTATAGCAAGAGGTTTGTCTTTTGAACTGAAGATCTGGGCTGCGGAAAACTTCGCAGTTCCGCGCCATCCAAAACACTTCCTTAGACAACCCTACGATCAATAGCATGATCTGACAGCTCACGAGGTCGGATTTAGGGTGCAGGCGATCTAGGCACAGATCTGGGTCACCGTCCTAAACCGTAGCCGTAGCCGTGTCATACTCCGAGGTACAGCTGAGCAATAAACGATTTCACGATAAGTTCAGGCAGCTCCAGGTGCGACGTTCGCCTATATTTAATGCTCACAGCGCAGTCAAGGGCAGGTCCGGTTGTCTTCGATGGCCCGCAGCTGCTCAAACTAAGCCGTTGATGTGATGCGGAGATCGCAGCAGGATGTGTACGACGAAGATGGCTTTCTTAAAGACGACGATATGGACGAGATAGTGTCCCAGAAGACGTCCTCGCCGCTGGGTTCCGCGCGGAGCTCCGTGCGTGAGCATTCCCCACGACACTCGCTCTCGGGACTTTCGGCCCACGCAACTGCAGCTACGCCACCCCAGGAGTCGCAAACTGCTGATGAAGCACGCGCTCCGAGCAACACACGCGGCAGCGGCAGCAGTCAAGTGCAACTCCCTAGCAGCTCCCACGGCAGCAGTCAAGTGCAACTCCCTAGCAGCTCCCACGGCAGCAGCGGTCAAGTGCAGATGCCAAGCGGTGCGTACATGCCAAAGCGCAGTGCTGGATCCAGTGAGGCGTCTGCGCGAGTGTGGCTGTCGTAGGCGCAGGAACCGCGCCCTAGCCAGAAGCCGTGCTGGAGCTTAGGCATCTCCAGCGAGATGATGGCATACCTGGTTATAGCTGATCGCCGTTGCGCCTTCGGCGCAGCGTCCACACACTGTGCGGACGGCGCATCACCTGCACTGTGCTCTCTGCACGTAGCGTAGATGGCGCGCCTTATGTGCGGTGTGTGGATGGTGCGCACTCTGTGGCATGCGATGATGGCATACCATGCCGTCAGCATGTTATGTCGGTGGCGCACCTTCACCCCCGAAGATTGCGAGGAGATGCGTATGAGGGCTCCGCACTGGAGCCTGAGAGAGGAACCGCGCAAGGGGCAGCGCAAGGGGCGTGCGCACTGTGCCCAGTGCGTGGACGCCTTGCAGTCGTTGAGGGTTGCAGTGTCCAGCACTGCAGGCTTTGTGCACGAGTGCCGGCTGTAAGGGCGCCGCGAGCATGCCGGTGGGGCTGATGGGGGAGCCACGAGTGCCGGCTGTAAGGGCGCCGCGAGCATGCCGGTGGGGCTGATGGGGGAGCTCGTGGAGGCTGGGGTCAATCATGGGCGCTGCGACGGACTCGCCGTGGAGTGGGTAATATTGGAGCACTTGCTCATTGCTCTTTGCGCAGTGGGGGCGGAGGTGGCATCGGACTCGGGCGGCAAGCTCGTGGCAGCTGCGCCCCCTCCGAAGACCCCAGAATCGGAGACACAGGTGCGGCGAAGGGGCTCTGAGGTGGCCCGCGCTCAAATGGCTACCGTGTCGAATTTGACAAGGGATGTCTTGCGGGTAGCGGTCGAGGAGAAGCGGCAGAGTTATTCCATTGAAGGAAATGTATCGCTGTTCAGATGTCGAACCATTGAGAAAACTGCCCAGACCCTTAGCTATTAGGGCACGCCAATCTTACGAAAGAAACCTATACAGGAGTTGAAGCTATCCGATGACCTGGACCGTCTGCTGCAGATTTGATCGCATGGTCTAAATCTCAGACTTACGTTTTCTCTTTCTGCACCCGGGAGTCCGGCCCTTGATTTAGGGTGTTGCGTTGGCTGCTATATCCAATGGCATTGCATCGTGTTTAGAGTGGGCCCTTGTACGCTACGATGCTCCGCCGACTTTAGAGACTTTCTGAAGATATGGGCAAGGAACATCGCCTAAGGGCAGGAATAAAGTGACCGGGCGGTGGGGGAAGCGTCCCTGCAGTCGGAGCTCAGAGACGTCGCCCTGCTGGAGGTGGCGGTGTACTGCGCCCCTGTGAGGCACGGTGCCGTGTGTTGGGAGGTCCACGGACCGGCTCGGAAACTGCTTCATTGCTTGAATCGAGTCTCCAGCTCTAGTCAGCCGCCCAACTTCACCGAGGCTGTGGTCCTTGCCAGGTACCCTCGCCATGCAAACCTACCCCCAGGCACCCTGCCACCTCCTGGTTGCGCTCATGTTCCCTGCCACCTCCTGGTTGCGCTCATGTTCCCTGGCATATCCCCACGGCCCTGTTGCCTCCCGCCCTCAGCAGGCAAGTGCGAGACTGCCCTTGTCATTCCTACACCAGCTCAACAATGACCCCGTGTCGGTGAATCATGCGCCTGACATTATGACGTCTTGGCACAACCTTATGTGCTGTGGAGGGGGGAGGCTGTTGGATTATTTGGAGGGTGGAGGGGGTGGGGGGTGCTGGGTTGCAGGCGCGCAACGAGTGCGCTGGGTGCCGTGATCCGGGCATCTGGAGAAGAGGTTCTGCGGCTTGCGTTCTGGTGAGAAGGGCGGACGCTGCGCCACCCTTATCCTCTCCGGGGGCAGCAGCTGAGACCCCCTGAGGCAAGCTTCGGCGGCAGAGTTATCGTATGCCGACGCATTGGCATATTATGGAGAGGGTGCTTGCAGTTACTTGATGCTGAAGTGCAGGACCGCTGGCGAGGAACGAAGGAAGAGCCACAAAGCTCGGATTGTTGAGTTGTGATGGTAGTCCGTGATGGCGGGCTACCAAGCTACGCGCGAGTGGGTTTGACAGGCTGTGACGCCAAGCTGTGCGCGAGTGGGCTTGACAGGCTGTGACGCCAAGCTGCGCGCGAGTGGGCTTGACAGGCTGTGCCGCCAAGCTACGCGCGAGTGGGCGTTAATGGCTGTGACGCCAAGCTACGTGCGAGTGGGCGTTAATGGTTGGCTTTTAGATATTTTATTTACTGCGAGTAGCATGCCATGCTACGCTGCAGGTGGTCCAACGTGGTGGTGCTGCGTGCCATGTTGGCTGAAGATAGCTCCACGAGCATGAAGCCGCTGCTGGAAACCGTGGTGGAGCAGCTGCTGCTGATGGAGCGCTCAACGTTTGACAAAATTATGTGCTACTCCTGGGGCAAGGAGATCGGTGAGTCAGAGCGCCACGCGACCTGTACTACTCCTCGATCCTCGAGGAGATCAGTGAGTCACAGCGCCACGTGACACTTGTGCTTCTCCTGGGGCAAGGAGATCGGCGAGTCAAAGCACCACGTGGCATGTGCTCCGGCCGTACATTAGCCGCATGCTGCATTCACTCATTACCTCAAATCGATTTCACCCTTCGTCCTCGAGGCGCACGCCCCGTCAGCCATACCAATCCCATGGCTGCTCGTCCTACTCACCGAACATGCGGCGTAGGAAGATGAAGATATGCAACCGATTTTGAAAGACGGAGATCCATCGAGGAGTATCTAGTGACTATTTCTGTATCGTCAATTTACACTTACGCGGCGTCGATTTGCACGCTGATTGAAACGATGACGATACGAGCTTAGGTCACAGTGGGGGTGGACGCCCAATCTGGATTTAAATGAAACGCCTTCGCCCAATGTGCATTTTTTTTTTCAATTGTCTACGCGCACTGCATATTTTTTTCAAGGTAAAGAACAAAAGCGGATCGATCTGAGGCTCTCGGCTTCTTTTATCGCATATGAGCAAAGATGGCACGAGCCACCGCAGTGGCGCGCGCACACCACAGCCGCAGCGTCCATAGTGGTGGAGGAGACGCCATTTGACAGCTCAACTCTTCGAGACTCGTAGTTCCTGCTCGATCACTGATGACAGTTTCTCGACGAAGGCGGATGATAGGTGGATTTATTTCCTGTTAGATGTACTCTAGACGCTGCAGTGTGACACAGCACTAGGCTGCTGTCGTCTCTCGCCTGCCGTTAGATTTCGCGCGGCATCTTCCTGGAACCCCCACCACTGGCGACACTACTGCCCAGCAACCTCTGCCTTTGCCCTAACGGTTCAGCATCTTGCTCCGAGTGTTTACAGCTGGTGACGGCTTTGCGGGCTTGCAGTCAAACGCCTGCAGTACGATCGGTGCCAACACATCAATAGCAGTGCAGCTGCCTTAGGCTACTGGAAGGTGCACAGACATCAACCACCCCCACCCCCCCTAGGGGCCGGCGACGCTTGAAGCCATGGCAGTCGCAATGAGGGTGGAGGCGCTGAGGGTGTGACAGCGGTGAGGGGGGTGGAGGCGCTGAGGGTGTGAGCAGCGGTGAGGGTGTGGAGGCGCTGAGGGTGTGAGGGTGTGGCGCGCTGAGGGGTGTGGCAGCGGAGTGGAGCGCTGAGGTGTGACAGCGGTGAGGGTGGAGGCGCTGAGGGTGTGACAGCGGCGATGAGGGTGGAGGCAATGAAGGTGTGACAGCGCGGTGAGGGGTGGAGGCAATGAGGGTGTGGCAGCGGCGATGAGGAAGTCCGAAAAGCGTTTTTCGCATTGTGCTAGGGTCACATGCATGGCAGATTGTGCGAAAGATGTTTCTCAGCGAGTGCGTCGTTCTGTGCGTGCAAGCGGCACGCGTGCATCTGTAACCTGTGACAAAGTCTTTGCCTCTCTTGCATGGAGGAAGTGGAGCAGATGCCTCATGCCGTGTAGGTGAATGGGGTCAAGGGGTTTGCTGCAGGAAGCGATGGGCGCGGTGCTCGAGGGCCTCTGCCCGCGCCGCATGGAGGGAGAGTCCTGCGGTTGCCTCCCCGATCTAAGCAATCAGGTCCATGCACCCCTCGCTCCAGAAGCGCGCGCCCCGCGGTCTGCGCAGTGCTTCTTTCGCCGGACATGCTACGCCAAGCGGCGAGTGCGGACGTCCGGCGGCCCGCCTGCTACGCCAAGCGGCGAGTGCGGACGTCTGGCGGCCCGCCTGCTACGCCAAGCAACGGGCGTTTGAGAGTGGGCGGCCATAGCGGTTTTGAGAGGGGGGTCGCTGCATGTTCCCATCGACGACGTTCGGAATCAGGGCATGACGTGGCCTCGCAAGGCCCCCGCACAACTGCGCACTGTGCCGTCGCCAAACCTATCCCACGTTCTCTGCAGCCGCGTTGTGGGTTGTGGCAAGCGTCCACCCAGTCCGCGGGCTGAAGGCCGGCTGGCACTCGGGGTGAGGCGCGCCCGCGTGCAAGGCGCTCGAAGAGAAGATGAAGGGGCTGCTGATGGCGTGGGAAGGGGGTGCGCGCGGCAGGTGATGACGGCCTGCATGGAGTGGTTGGATGTGTTGATGCTCAACGCGTACCTCGGGTGGGAGCTCCGAGCCCCCTCGAAGCCACCGCCGGGCACTTCACAGGACGACCTCGACGCAGAGCGCCGCGACACCGATCCCCAGGCCTCTGTCTCGGAGCGTGCAATGGCGCGGCTGCTGCCCGACTGTGGCGTAGAGGCCAACTCGCCGCTCACATTTGGTAGGCGCACATTCTGACGCCTTCGCCGCCCCCTTGCAGCCCTCAGAGCGCTGCAGCCTGCACTGCTTCGCTCCGCTCTGAACGCAGGTGAATGGGGGTCAAAGTCTTCGGACATTCGGATGCTCCGCTCCTTACCCTTCGAAATCGAGTCCTCCATTGCAAGTCGGTATTGCTACCGGTTCGGACGTCATGCCACAATGCGACTGATATGTCACAAGCAGGCGTGCCTCCCTTGATACACGCTATACACCAATGTGATGATAGCACATCCTAAGAATGCCGATGCCAATGGCATAGCTGCGCGGTCTGTGGCCATGCTGCCGCCAAATCCTACCCCAATCCCGGACCATCCCTCGAACCCTGCCTTGGACCCTGCCTCAGACCCTTCCCTCGGACGCTTCCCTCGGACGCTTCCCTCGGACGCTACCCCGCAAGCAACTCCTGACGGCTTCGCCCGGATGTTTTAAGGTGCGTGTTGAGTGAGCGAGGAAGCTGGTCTCTGCCCGTGGGTGCAGGCACAGGGATGCGGCTCAAGTTATTTGTTGGGGACCTGTCGGATGAGCTGGACAAGATGAGAAGAAGGTCGCAGGCCATCGCGACACAGTCGGGCGCACCCAGCTCGCTGCTGCGCCAGGACTCGAGGCGCATGGAGTACTTTCCGCGAATGCGAGCAGTGGCCGATATGCTGATGTTGCCCAAGGTATGAGTCGCGGGGGTGCGGACGTGTGTGGCTTATCATTGGACATCGCATAACCACAAAGGATTGGCTGCACTGTGAACCCACGCCGGGGATCAAAGGATTCAGCACACCCTGCGGGGCACTTATCTCGATTCTCCGGAGCTCACTGGTGAAGCTGTGTGTATGCTTATCCTTGCGACTCCTTTGGCACCCCGTAGCCACAGAAGTCCGGCTGCACTATGTACCCACGCCAGGGATCAAAGGATTCAACACACACTTTGGGACACTTATCCAGATTCTCCGGAGCATACGAGTGAAGAATAAGACTCCCTAACCCTTACTGAGCCACCTGAGCCCCTCTGCAACTGCACCGTCGTTGTGTGTGTGTGTGTGTGTCGGTGGTATCTTGGCACAGCCCCGCCCTGTTCCTGAATGCTTCTCGCATCCACTGGGATGATGGTGGCCTGGCTTTTGTCGGCGGGCATCGTGCTGTTCACTCTGTATGCATGTCCTTGGACCGGTCACGGTGCCACACCTTGCGCCGTAGAAGACCGGCTGCACTATGTACCCAAACCCGGGAAGGCTTGCCCCCGCAACCTCTGTGGGGGCCATGCGACCACTTTCGACACTGCCAAGAGTGAACGGCGGGCGAGATGGGGTGCGGCAGTCGAATCTGGCGGACCCGGAGATACGGCGCCACGTATGCCCGAACTTGACTCCGAGCATGATCAAGCGGCTGCTGGAGAGCTTCCGAGCCGACGAGCACTCCGCGGAGACGATCCCGGCCACCCTGTTCTCTGCCCTGGACGCAGCCTCCGCCGCAGCCCGCGTCATGACGGCCCGCCCAAGTGACGCCACCAAACCAGGCCAGGCATCCGAGACGTGGTGCCAGCTCCCCAAGGCGAGCTACACAAGCCCGACGCCATCCTTGGTGTACAAGTGCTGCGGAATCCCGGCGGGCAGGATTGGCGGGAGCGGCCCGTCAGCGGTGCGACGAGCCCCACGTCCCTCACCCATAACTCCCAGCATATCCCAACATGTCGATAGAGCTGCTGCAGGCATGAGCGCTGCGCCTCATCTGTGATGAACGCTGCGCCACGTCGCATGAGAGTGGTAAGCACCAGCATGTCCCTCGCATCCGCCGGGGCCGACGTGTTCGCTTACTGTGCTCCAGCGCCGTGAGCTCTGGGTGATCCTCGCCCAGCTGTGGCAGGCGGTGTTATTCTTACACAAGAACGCTTCCCGTGTACTGGGGGGACTGTGCTATGCCATGTTAACGACACTGAGGCCTGAGCCTGTGACTATGTGTCATGGGAACAACACTGTGACACAATATCGGCGAAATCGTGAGCTGACATAAGGATATGAGACCGAAGGATACAAGGCTAGACTCGAGAGTACAGCATAGGCAGCAATGCCTTCAGACAAACAAATTAGAAGACAGTTTGGCCGCCGAGAACAACAGAAGAAAGTGCTGAGCATGACCTTAGATTCAAGGTCTTGGATCCCATCAATCAAACCAGAAATAAAAGGGATTGGTGCACACGTCGTTTGTTTCATTCAGTGGTCAAGCTTGGATAGCGGGAAACCCTCGCACTTGCAGGGCGTCCCTTAAACCAATGATTTGTGCTTCTTAAATATCTGACCTGGTCCTAATCGGGCAAGAGGGGCCAGACGAGTCAGGGAGTGTTACCGAGCCAGCGAGGCTTCGTGACCTAGGTGATGTTGAAATTGTGAAGAAAGTCACACAGCACGCACGCACTTCCTGTGCACTCAAAATATACTTCCCCGGTGTGTGCTGTCACTCACCTTAGTATAATACGGACTGTTGAAACAGTCGAGAGGAAGAAACGATAGTCAAATCCCAGGTGCTGTGTGAATTTATGAAGAAGTTGACTTAAGGAGAAATGTACACAGCACCTGGGATTTGACTATCGTTTCTTCCTCTCGACTGTTTCAACAGTCCGTATTATACTGAGGTGAGTGACAGCACACACCGGGGAAGTATATTTTGAGTGCACAGGAAGTGCGTGCGTGCTGCTTTGAGATAAAAGGGCTCTATGTGGCGATGCATAGCTCAATGTACAAACGGGACTCATTGTGGCAGCCTAGGTTTCCACAGTGAGACCTGGTTATCGGGTTGAAGAGTGACTCGTGAATAGAGATGGAAGGGCAGCTCGTGAATTTTGTGGGGAAAATGCGCCATGAAAAATGAGGCAGAACCGCGCCCCATGAATGTGCTGGCCCTTGGATGTGGGATCCCTTTTCTCCTAATTTCACTACTTAACACAAGGTCATGTTTCAGCACTTAAGCCTATATGCGTCTATCATACATATGCGCAGGTATGCTACTACACGTATGCTTCAACACTTGATGCAATACACATAATATTTGGCATAGGCTGGCTGCTATTATGTCACGGTTTTGCTTCTTATCATTTTACTTATCATTTATTTATGAGTCGTTCTTACTTTGACTCTACACTTTATACTTTGCATAAGTTGTGTACCTCAACCCTCGACCCGATGGGCGATCATTACTTTACAAGTATTGTGTAGGAACCTCTCTCATATGATCGTCCGGATTGGTTCTACTGTACTCTTCTCCTGAGTACTAAAGCTAGGCACCTCACATGGCATCATCCAGTTCGGTCCTACTGTACTCCGTACTGAGTAGTACAGTTTTGCACTTAGCCGTCTCTGCTATCCTATTAGCGCCTTGTGCTCCTAGCACAACGTGTGACTGATGCAAATGTTCACTGTGATCTGAGATGGTGGCGGCGGGCGATTGTGATGTTGGTTACAATGTACAGTGGGACGGGAGCGATGCCTTTAGCACTTCCATGATCGCCTCAGTCATCGGGAGTAAGGCTGCAACGGATCGTCGCTTTGCGCTGTTAAAAGAGTTGGCGTAGTTAAAGGACTTGGCGCGGCGAGTATGCAGTATTGAACCGAAGTTTTTGAAAATGGGTTGGCATTGTGCTTGTTAGCGTGATATCGATCACCAACGCAGAGTTAGTTAGTATGACAACATTATAAGATCGGTGTCACCCACGTATACAAGGCATGCAACTTGACACCCTAGTAGCATTTGCATTGTAAGGATCACCAAATAGATTACAGATGTTGATGCCGGTGTGCACATTGCTGCTATCTGATATGGTGGGTGCATTCTTTGGTCACGACTATGGCACAAACAGGTGTGGAGTGAGCATGCGTGAGTTCATCAATTGCTAACAAAAACTATCATGGAAGCGTGCAATCTTGTCTTGGTATTACCCCTCTGAAAACCGATAACTAGCTCAAAGCGGATGGCCCGTTCATACGCAGTTATCACAATCAGTTGAAATACTGTAGGTCCAAAGTATACAGAGAGTGGGACATCATGTCATCAGACTCCAACTTCCCTACTATATTTCTGTTGAATATGAAACAGCATTCCGTTGCAAGTCAGCATTGGGCACCGAACATTTCCTACGTCGGCCAAAACATGCAATGACGCAATCCTGTACTGGGTGTAAGCAATGAGATTCGTCAGCAGCCAGGAAAAGTATTGGCATGTATCTGTGTGCGCGCGTGTGTGGAACCGAACATTGGCACGCCTGTGAGTTGGGGTCCGAGTATATACTACAATCGTCGTACAATCGTCAATATTGTACATCGTCGCGTATCGACGTAGATGTTGTTTGGCGCAGGCGAGCGTGCTCTATAGGAAGCCAGCGTTATCAATGTAGCAGCTTGTGTAAGTTCATTTGAAATTTCAAAAGAGATTTGGTGAATAATAACGCATTTACATACGCGCCGCAAATTTTAAGATTCCTCGCCATGAAATCGTGTAGTTTATTCAACCGCCTGACAAGGCGGATGCGCCCACGCAAATTGAAATTGCGATGATCTGAAAGTTGATTGAATGCAAGCCAGACCAGCAGCATCGCAAAAGAATAACGTAATTTTCTGCACCACGATTAAAAGTGACGATTCCGTATTGTTTACGAGTACCTTTGGCGACACAGAGCAGCGGGCGAGTACGCAGAGCACTGAGTCGCTGGTCAAGAGCTTCGGAGCGAGATCTGGACAATACAAGCTAAAGAAAGGCGTTCCAAAAAGCATGAGGCAACGCGACGTCGAACATAGCTTCTAGGAGCACAGTATTTAAATGGAATATGAACTCGTCGTCAATTCATTCGAATTCGAATCCACTGATAGCCTGGCCTAGGAGCGCCCCAAAACCCGGCGGAGCCGCTTATTAGCATCGAGGGCCTATATATGTGTGCCATCCGCCCAAACATCCCGAAACGACTCGCCCAGCAGGATTTTGCTGGTTGAATTGATAATTCTAAGAGAACAGATCGCAAGCATCATCACGTGGTGTAGTCAATGAAAGAGCCGAATTGCCGGTGCGAGAGCCCGGCCCGCGGGACAAAGTCGTGCCACAGAGTCGCGACTAAGATTCCAAACACCGATTGAGGCCCAAGCGAACTCGAAAAAATGAAGAACAGGTCACAATCGAAAACAAAAAAAACGTTGTGGAAGCGGTGGTGGAGCGTAGCACACGGATACCATTTCGTAGGAGGGTCCCATATCTCCCACATACTTAGAAGTGCATGTGATACTACTCTAGGGTCATATATGACAATAATGCTTATGGTGTTATAATGCTAAATGACGAGTGCGTGCCGTTCTTACGAATAAATGCGTATCCTTGAGTTGCTGCAAATACGTGTGCAGTAAGACTTAGCCTATTCGATATTGACTTTTTGCATGTCCGCTAGGTTACTCTCCAAAACTCACCTGTTTCTTGGCCTTACTTGCACATTACTTATTCATTCAACTCCCTGAGTTACGTAGTCCTCGTCACCATGACCAATAAGGCCCATAAGCCCACCCGGTGATTCTACAACAGCAACATGCAATATGAGGTGTATGTATACTTATGCCACGCTATAATAACATAGTACTAGGCGTGTCGCGTGTCAATCTAGGGGATCTCCCCTAGGCCATCTCATTTGATCATGCATCACCTGAACATTCGTTATTATTGCGGACTCCCCCCCCCCGCTTTACATTGACAGTTCTTTTGAAGGTTAGAGTTATGATTATTTTGCACAAATATGAACTTATTATAGCAAAAACGTGTACCACGAGTTTAGAGTGTCAACACAACCACGTGTGTACATGCATGCATGGCAGGACTGCACATATTTACTCTTCAAAGTTCGCCACTATACCGATATCTCCGATATATCGATATATCGGATATCGGAGATATCGATCCGGTACCTTGATATTCAGCCTACTTTGATATTAGTGAGTCTATGACTTTCATGGGATACGCATCCGGAATCAAGATTATACGGCCAAATGAATTATTTCAAAATTGGTCCTTGCTGTGGGAGGACCAAAAGGCGTTCTTGGTCCTCCCACAAGGACTGCGGGGCAGTAGCCATAGGAAGCTATGGTATTGAGTCACGGTCACGGGTGACACATGCGAGGGGTGAAGCTAGGAGAAGGAGGCCCCCATACAGTGGGGGGGGAATCGGCTTCCCCGTGATGGGTTTAAGTTTTAAGTTATCTCTCACTAATGATTATAACACTTTTATACACTCACGCAAGTGAACGGTACACTGCATTTTGACTCACCGGGATAAATCATTTGGATATATCCCTCTATGTCATGTCATGTAATGTCATATCATGTCATGCCACAATATCCCGATTTACCCAAGCGAACTCGCTCTTGAAGTTTTAGTCGTGTCGGTGCAATTGTGTCGTGTTTTCATCATTTGTTGTCCCGAGCCCTCTATATTTGTTCTGGCGGCGGACTAGAACTGTTTTTAAAAAGAAAAAAAGAAAAGAAAAAATGTGACATACTCCTACCGGAGACGTGATGTTAGGAGGTGCACAGCTGTCAAGCCTGCCCCTTAATTTCTACCTATCTACAGATGTCCCAGGCATTTATTACTTGCAAAAGTTAAAACCCTCCCTGCAGCCCTGCCTCATAACGGGAGGCTGCAGTTCAGACGGCACGGGCGACAAGCGGTTAAAGATTCACCCCACTGTTTTTTGGCAATGGCAAGCAAGTTTGTCCGATGCCAAGTGAGGCCGTCTACTAGTGGAGCCCCTAATGGGGTCTCCCAGTATGCGGCCCGGTGGGGGTGCATATCCTAGGATAAATGCAGTTCTAAAAGCACAAGTTGTGCTCCAACTAGAGCAAGATCTGCAGATGGTAGGCGTTAGCAGATATTGTGGTCAATTGAAGATGCGCCAGTCTAGTGACCACGCCGCTGCCGCCGCTGAAAACCCCCAGATGCGTCGTGGTGTGGGGGACGAAAAGCGGATGCCGGCTCTGTGGTGCCTGTCCACTGTTTTTACAATGCAATGCGTATGTGAATGTGGATGGTGTGTGCCTACGCAAAACCTGACAGGGGGGACAACGCATGTTGCTTTCGTCTCACCCCCGTTGTTTTGTGTCCGATTTCCGACTTTTTCGAGCAGCCTCGGTTTTTGATTGTGCATAGATTCCTGGAGGCTGGCGCGGGGCTTCCCCACTGCCCGACGGTTTGGGATCTTTTTCCCTATATAATCATATGCTGAGCATCGCTTCGGTTTTAGCGCTGGCGCGCGCGCGGCGTCGCATCGTCTGACCCAGCGCCGAACGAAGCGCTGGCGCGGCGTCACTTGCCGGGGGTGGCGCGTCCAAACGCCCGGCGCGCTGGGGCGTCTATTCGGCATCATTGGCAGTTTCTCCTCTCTTTTTTCTTTTCCAAAATGAAAACCCCAATCCAAAATCGGTGTATAAAAGCGAGTGGTCCCCTGGCCGAGACACGTGGCGTGATTGCGAGAATGCAGCAGAAAAAGAAAAAGAAAAAACCACGCCCTTTGGGAGAGTACAGCAGTGACACTTGTAACACTATGTCCTACGCTAGGTTGTATACTTGAATTTCTCTCGACGTTGGTGCTCTTCCTCACGACAGCGACAGATCGTTCCAAGCTCCTTTAAGCGCTCCACCTACACGCTGCAACAATTTTCAAGTCTCGCGAGGTCGACCACCTACAGTGGGCCATGAATGCCACAGAAAATCCCTCGGTACGCATTCTTACACCCTAATCGTGGTCTCCTGTGTGCCCTCTTCGCGTTCTTTCTTTGATCGCGTTGACACTCTTCAACTTGTTAGGTCGCGCCCTCCTTCTTTGTCGTCCAGAGGGGAGGCTTGCGCCCGCTGTGGTGTGCAGGGAGAAACCGCGTGCCCGTTTCCTTTTCGTGTAGCAGTCTTGTGGTCACGGGAGACCTGGAATCAATCCCTGCTCATGCTCATGCGCCCTGCTTGTGTTGTGCGGGTGGATGGCAGAAACGGCAACGTCAAAGCCAGGCGGGCGACAGTAAGAGCTCTGCGCAGGTATCTTCGAGCCCCTTGCGCAAGCCTGCACCCCTGCTGGTGTTTGGATGCCGAGGATAGCGACATGCCGTTTATGTGCCCCGCTATGATTGCAGTCTTCAACTGACCGTGCGCTCCGGCGGTTTTGCGCTTCAACCTGTGGGCCCAGGGGGCTGCGTCTTTGCAGCGCTCCATCAACTTGGACAATAATGGGGCCACAATTCGTAGCCTCATTGCAAAAGGAGAGATTGATGCGCAGGACAAGGTGAAGCGTCCACTCCCCACACAGACCACATACCATATACCACGTATGACATAACACTACCACACTAGAGGGGGGTTAGGCTCTGCGCTGTGGCGAGCCGGCGTTCTCAGGGAGTCGCCCTCTTCCCCTAGCGCAACTTCCGCCAATAATGCCGCGAGTCAAGACGCATGGGTGTGGGCAGTGCCCTCGTTAGCAGATCTTTGACTAGGGTACGCATGTTGCTCACTGTCAGCTATTTTGGGATGTTGGCCACATTACCGCAAGGCTACGATGTTAGAGATGCGCTACGTTCATGGTTTTGACCCTTTCTCTCTGTGTGCGAGAAGGTGGGGATGCGCATCGGTCGTCGGTGTGCACGAGGTTGCTTTCTTCTCTCGGTACCACCTGCAAATGGCTTGACGCTGGCGGGGATGGTGGGTCCCCGCAGACGGGTCACACGCTGCTGTTTTGGGCAGTGCAGACAGGCGATCTCGATCTGGCTCGGGAACTGCTGGAAGGGGGTGCTAGAATGGAGGCCGCTGCTGATACGGTACGTAGTGTGCGTCTTGATCATAGTTGTAGGGGCAGCTCGGAAGGCCGGTCGGGAAGGACAACCGCGGCTGTGGAGCACCTGCGACGTTGGGAGGCTCCGGCTGAGAGGGTGTGCGCTTGGGGGGAGGGGGGCGGCTGGTCACCACGCAGAACAACTGGACCTGCCTGCACCAGGCGGCCCTACTGGGCGAGGCCAATATGGTGGATCTGCTGCTACTGCACGGGGCCCAAGCGACCGCGCGTGATTCCTCGGTATACACATGCCTCGCTGCCCTCCTGCAGCTGGTGGCTAAGTCTGTCGAAGCTGATTGTGACGTATTGCTTCATGGGTCAAGGTGGTGGCCGTGCCTGAGCTTGCCGCTCGCTGCTTCGATACCCGCGGGTGCGTACGGCTCCAACCGCTCGTTGAGTAATGTGCGGCGGTGTGTGCGTGTGCGTTCTTCCAGGATGGCCGCACCCCGATGCACATCGCTCTCGCCCACTCGCCGCACCCTGACCAAGGGGTGTTGCTCAAGCTGGCGAGTGCAGGCGGTGCCAATATGGTCATGCATGACAAGGTGGATGTCGCCTTCCCTGGAACTCAACCACTTCGTATCCCGGTTGTGCTCCCCAGTAAAGACCGTCGACTAACTGCAAATTGCCGTCCCTGCAGGATGGGTGTGCACCTCTCCACGTGGCAGCAGCACAGGGGCACGGGGCAACGGTGGTGACCCTCCTCGAGGCGGGCGCTGCCATTGAGGCCCTTAACAAGGTGAGCTAAGCCGTCCCGCCCTCCTGGCGCACTCCTGTCATCCTGGGTATGACCGCAAGAGCAATGCAAGGGCATGAGCGCAGGCGGTGTGTGCGATGGAAGGTGCGGTAATGGGATGGCGAGGGCCGGCGAGGGGCGGGGGCGCCGTGTGCCCTGCCTGCAGGCGGGGCACACAGCGATACACGTGGCTGCACTAGGTCACACGGAAACTGTCGGCTCCCTTCTTTTGAAAGGCGCTGACATCGAGGCCCGTACTCCGGTGAGCTCCGCCCGCCCTCCTGGTGCGCTGTTGTCATCCTGGGTATGACTGCGAGAGCAATGCAAGGGCATGAGCGCAGGCGGTGTGTGCATTAGAGGGCGCAATAATGGGATGGACAGAGCTGGAGAGGAGCGGAGGGGTGCCGTGTACCCTGCCCACAGGTTGGACAAACACCTCTGCACCTAGCTGCATGGAGAGGTTTTGCAGAAACCGTAGCAGCCCTCTGCCAGGCAGGCGCTGACAAGGAGGCCCAGTTTTGGGTAAGCTTAGTCGACCCTCTGCCCCGCCCTCCTGGAGCGTTCCTGTCATATTTGGCATGACCACAAGAGCAGTGCAGTGGCATAAACGCAGGCAGTTTGTGCAGTAGACGGTGCGGTAAGGGGATGACAAGGGCCGGCGAGGTGTGGAGGGGGTGATCTGCCCGCAGGACCGTACACCTCTGCTCCTGGCTGCAGACAAAGGACACACGGCAACGGTGAAGGTCCTCTGTCATGCAGGCGCTGACAAGGAGGCCCTTGGCTTGGTAGGCTAAGACGTCCCGCCCTCCCAGGGCATTCTTGTCATAACCACAAGAGCAATGCGAGGGCATGAGCGCAGGCGGTGTGTGCAGTAGAGGGCGCGGTAATGGGATGGCGAGGGTCAGCGAGGGGCGGAGGGGGTGTTGTGCGCCCACAGGATGGGTGTACCCCTCTGCTCGTGGCAGCAGGAAAAGGTCACTGGGAAGTCGTGGAGGTACTCGTCGAGGCGAAAGCGGCCATTGGGGCCCTTAACAAGGTGAGCTAACCCGTCCCGCCCTCCTGGCACACTCCTGTCATCCTGGGCATGACCGCAAGAGCAATGCAAGGCTATGAGCGCAGGCGGTGTGTGTGCAGTAGAGGGTGCGGTAATCGGATGGCGAGGGCCGGCGAGGAGCGGAGGGGGTGCCGTGCGCCCACAGGATGGGCACACAGCTCTACACCTGGCTGCAAAAGGAGGATGGACAGCAACGGTGGAGGCCCTCTGCCGGGCGGGTGCTGAAATGGGGGGTCGTAGTCAGGTGAGCTAATCCTTCCTCGTGGCGCGCTTCTGTCATCTTTGGTATGACGTTGAAAGCAGTATAAGGACATGAGCGCAGGCAGTGTGCGCAGTAAAGGGCGTGGTCGTGGGACGAAAAGGGCCGGCGAGAGGCGAGGGGGGCATGCCTTGACCGCAGCATGGAAAAACACTTTTACTTTATGCAGCACAAGGAGGGCTTACCGAATTGGTGGTGATCCTGCTCGAGGCGGGCGCTGACATCGAGGCCCGTACTTCGGTGAGCTAAGCCGCACCGCCCTTCTGGCGCACTCCTGTCATCCTGGGTATGACCACAAGAGCAATGCAAGGGCATGAGCGCAGGCGGTGTGTGCGCAGTAGAGGGCGCGGTAATCGGATGGCGAGGGCCGGCGAGGAGCGGAGGGGGTGCCGTGCGCCCACAGGATGGGCACACAGCTCTACACCTGGCTGCAAAAGGAGGATGGACAGCAACGGTGGAGGCCCTCCGCCGGGCGGGTGCTGAAATGGGGTGTCGTAGTCAGGTGAGCTAATCCTTCCTCGTGGCGCGCTTCTGTCATCTTTGGTATGACATTGAGAGCAGTAACCCAAGCTCTTTATAAAGACAGACCTGGGCAAATTACTCAATCAAATCAATCAACTCAATCATGAACCAAAGCGCAGTTGTGATTGGCGCACATGCAAGAGATGCCCCGTCATATATCACTCAGAGTCAGATGAGCGAAGCGAAGAAAGAAATGTGAATTCGGAATACAAAATTTAGAACCGATGCGGCGCGACGCGACGCGACATCTCATGATGTCAGGAAACGAAGACGAATCGTCAACGTCGAACGTGTCGCGAGTCTGGATAGTGTCATTGTAAACGAATCGTCATCGTTAATCTGGCATATTCTGGCATGCATGTTTGCATGATGACTTACATGACCAACACAATTGATGATGGCCTAGTGGAGATCTTGAGATCGACCATTCTAGTAAGGACATGAGCGCAGGTAGTGTGCGCAGTAAAGGGCGTGGTCGTGGACGGAAAGGGCCGGCGAGAGGCGAGGGGGGCATGCCTTGACCGCAGCATGGAAAAACACTTTTACATTTTGCAGCACAGGGAGGGCTTACCGAATTGGTGGTGACCCTCCTTGAGGCGGGCGCTGACATTGAGGCCCGTACTTCGGTGAGCTAAGCCGCACCGCCCTTCTGGCACACTCCTGTCATCCTGGGTATGACCACAAGAGCAATGCGAGGGCATGAGCGCAGGCGGTGTGTGCGGTGGAGGGTGTGGTAATGGGATGGTGAGGGTCAGCGAGGGGCGGAGGGGGTGCCGTGTGCCCACAGAATGGGCGTACCCCTCTGCACGTGGCAGCAGGAGGAAATGAGGAGCACGCCGTTACGGCCCTTCTCGAGGCGGGCGCTGACATCGAGGCCTGTACTTCGGTGAGCTAAGACACTCCTGGCGCACTCCTGTCATCCTGGGTATGACCACAAGAGCAATGCAAGGGCATGCGCGCAGGCAGTGTGTGCGATGGAAGGTGCGGTAATGGGACGGCGAGGGTCAGCGAGGGGCGGAAGGGGTGCCGTGCGCCCACAGGATGGGTGTACACCTCTGCACGTGGCAGCAGAGGGCCACTGGGAAGTCGTGGAGGTCCTCGTCAAGGCGGGCGCTGCCATCGAGGCCCGTACTTCGGTGAGCTAAGCCGCACCGCCCTCCTGGTGCACTCCTGGCATCTTGGGTATGGCCAAAAGAGTAACACAAGAGCGCAGGCGCTGTGTGTGATGGAGGGCACGGTGATGGGATGGCGAGGGGCCGAGGGCGGGGGGGTCACGTGCGCCCACAGGATGGGTGTAAACCTCTGCACGTGGCTGCAGCTCAAGAGCAATGTGAAGTCGTTACGGCCCTCGTCAAGGCGGGCGCTGACATCAAGGCCCTTAACAATGTGAGCTAAGCCACTCCTGGCACACTCCTGTCATCCTGGGTATGACCACAAGAGCAATGCAAGGGCATGCGCGCAGGCGATGTGTGCGATGGAAGGTGCGGTAATGGGACGGCGAGGGTCAGCGAGGGGCGGAAGGGGTGCCGTGCGCCCACAGGATGGGTGTACACCTCTGCACGTGGCAGCAGGAAAAGGTCACTGGGAAGTCGTGGAGGTCCTCGTCAAGGCGGGCGCTGACATTGAGGCCCGTACTTCGGTGAGCTAAGCCGCACCGCCCTCCTGGCGCACTCCTGTCATCCTGGGTATGACCGCAAGAGCAATACAAGGGCATGAACGCAGGCGGTGTGTATGATGGAGGGTGCGGTAATGGGATGGCGAGGGTAAGCGAGGGGCGGAGGGGGTGCCGTGCGCCCACAGAATGGGTGTACCCCTCTGCACGTGGCAGCAGGAGAAAATGAGGAGCACGCCGTTACGGCCCTCCTCGAGGCGGGCGCTGACATTGAGGCCCGTACTTCGGTGAGCTAAGCCGCCCCGCCCTCCTGGCGCACTCCTGTCATCCTGGGTATGACCACAAGAGCAATGCAAGGGCATGCGCGCAGGCGGTGTGTGCGATGGAAGGTGCGGTAATGGGACGGCGAGGGTCAGCGAGGGGCGGAAGGGGTGCCGTGCGCCCACAGGATGGGTGTACACCTCTGCACGTGGCAGCAGGAAAAGGTCACTGGGAAGTCGTGGAGGTCCTCCTCTTGGCAAAAGCTGACATGGAGGCCCTTAACAATGTGAGCTAAGCCACTCCGCCCTCCTGGCGTGCTCCTGTCATTCTTGGTATGACCACAAGAGTAATACACGGGCATGAGCGCGGGCGGTGTGTGCGGTGGAGGGTGTGTTGATGGGACGAAGCCGGTCGACGAGGGGTGGAGGGTCTCTTGGAGTCCCCGGGATGTTAACTTGAAGCTGCACAAATAAATCCCATTTAATTATTTTGTATAGCAGTTCGCATGCCCAACCGGCGCGAATGTTCAGCCAATCATTATACGATGAGCATTCTGATTTGCAGGCTCTTAGTTCCAAGTTTCGAAAACTTTCAGCTCTCATATTCTCGATCTGATTTATCACATGCCCGATCGGTGCATGGATCTATTACCGTCCGTATGGATCCTACGCTCCCAGTCTGATCTACAGACGTCTAGCCCTCTCTGCACCGCGTGCGTGGCGGTATTGTACTTAGTGGTTTCATAGGATTTTCATAGGGTATGAGCTAGCTGTGGTCGTTTGTGACTCGAGACAACCGCACTTTCCACCATTCTGATAAGCAGGGCCTGCCAAGTCCGAACAGGGAGTGCCGTCCTGATGGGGTGCCATGTGACCTTTCCTCAGGATGGAATGACACCTCTAAACTGGGCTGCGTTGATAGGGAACACCACAACAGTGGAGGCCCTCTGCGAGGCAGGCGCTAACATGGAGAATCTTGATAAGGTGAGCGCCACTTGGCGCGCTTTGCGCTCTTTGCTATGAACACAAGAGCATTGCACGAGCATGAGCATCGGGGTGCCGTGCTGAGCGGGGTGCCGTGCCGAGCGGGGTGCCGTGCTGAGCGGGGTGCCGCGCTGTGCGGGGTGCCGTGCCGAGCGGGTGCCCCGTGCTGAGCCGGATGATGCCGTGCCGAGCGGGTGCCGTGCTGAGGTGCCGTGCTGAGCGGGGTGCCGTGCCGAGTGGGGTGCCGCGCTGAGCGGGGTGCCGCGCCCGAGCGGGTGCCGGGCCAGCGGGGTGCCGGCCGGGTGCCGCGCCCGAGCGCGGTGCCGCGCCGGCGGGTGCCGCGCGGCGGATGCCGCGCCGAGCAGGGGGTGCCGCGCCTACTGGTGCCGCGCTGAGCGGGGTGCCGTGCCGAGCGGGGTGCCGCGCTGAGCGGGGTGCGTGCGCGGCGGTGCTGCGCTAGGCGAAGGTGCCGTGCCGCGAGTGCGTTCATGCCGCGCTGAGCGGGTGCCGTGCCGGCGCAGGGTACCGTGCCGAGCGGGGTGCCGTGCTGAGCGGGGTGCCGTGCCGAGCGGGGTGCCATGCCGAGCGGGGTGCCGTGACAAGCGGGGTGCCGCGCTGAGCGGGGTGCCGTGCCGAGCGGGGTACGGTGCCGAGCGGGGTGCCGTGCTGAGCGGGGTGCCGTGCTAAGCGGGGTGCCGTGCCGAGCTGGGTGCCGTTTGCCTGCCCGCAGTTTGGATGGAAACCTCTGCACATAGCAGCACGATCAGGGCGCACGGCAACGGTGGAAGCCCTCTGCCGGGCGGGCGCAGACATGGAGGCCCGTGCCAAGGTGATCCGCCGCCTCCTGTCATCCTGGGTGTGTCCGCGAGAGCAATGCAAGGGCTTGAGCGCAGGCGGTGTACATAGGTGCGATACTCGGATGGCGAGGGCAGGTGAGAGGCGGAGGGGGTGCTGCGTGCCGTGCCCATAGGGTGGGCGTGCCCCTCTGCACGCGGCCGCAGAAGGAGGATGGACGGCAACGGTGGAGGCCCTCTGCCGGGTGGGCGCTGATACGGAGGCTCTTGATGAGGTGAGCTGAGCCGCCCCACCATCCCGGTGCGTTCCTGTTATATTTTGGTATGACCACGAGAGCAATGCTGTGCGGTGGAGGGCGCACTACTGGGATGGCTAGGGTCGGCGAGGGGCGGTGATGGCGCCGAGCGGAGAAGGTGCCGTGCTGAGGGGTTGCAGTGTGCCCGCAGAGTCAGCGCGCGCCTCTGCACATTGCAGCAAATTCAGCACAATCCATGAGATATATGGCAACGGTGGAGGCCCTCTGCCAGGCGGGCGCAAACATCGAGGCCCGTGACGGGGTACGCTCGAAATGCCCCTCACACTCCTGCCATCCTTGGTACAACCACGAGAGCAGTGCAAGGGCATGCGCGCAGGCGGTAGGTGCAGTAGAGGGTCTTTGAAATATAATGGCGACGGCTGTTGAGGGGGTGCTGTGTGCCCTGCTCATAGGATGGGCGCACACCTCTTCACACGGCGGCAGCAGCAGGAGGATGCGACAATGATACCTCAACGGCAATGATAGAAGTCCTCTGCCGTGCAGGCGCTGACACTGAGGCACGTGACGGGGTGAGCTGAGTCGAAGTGCCCTCCCAGCATGCTCCTTCTAAATTTTGTCTGACCATAAGAGCAGAACAAGGGCATGAACGCATGTGGTTTATGCATTAGAGGTCGCGGTAAGGGGATGGCGAGGACCGGTGAGGGCCGGGGTTGGCACCGTGTTGTGGGGGTGCCGTGTGCCCTGCCTGCAGGTTGGCCATACACCTCTGCACCTGTCTACGATAGAAGGGGACATGGCAGCTGTGGAGGCCCTCCATCAGGCGAGTAGGCGCGGCCATTGAGGTTCTTGCTCCGGTAAGCTGGGTCACCCTACATCATGACGGAGTGCCAAACATTTCTCACCTACGATTTGGGATTTCAATGGCAATGTGTTAATTGGATTCGCGTGCATAGTACAATCTTCATGCACGCTCGTCATATGTTGTGGAAACCAATGTTGACTTCCAAAGTGACTGGTTGGTTATGTGTTGGGGCCATAGGTGCACCAACACTCTTTGTAACACCCCATTGATGTATATACACAGTGGTCATTTCCTCGCCCGGAATGGAGTCGAAATGGAAAATAAATCAGGATAATTGCGGATCAATCGTTTTTTAAGAGTTGCAGCATTTCTCAGCTTCCAGTTGTGCGCATATGCTGGCATTTTATCTCATTTTTCTTTATTAACTTCAGTACGGAACACATTGATACATTTTCATACCAATAAATCAACAGCCGTCTACATCTACTGCCTGTGGGTAACGAAGTCTACTAGCAAGTGGGATGTGTGCTCCTACAGTACATGCCTCATCATCACATCACTGCGAGTGTGGATTGTGAGTTGTTGTTAATTGAAATGCGCATATGCGTTGAATGGATCACTGTTACTACAAATCGTTGTTTACTGCTGGCAGGTTGAATATCATAATTATCCGGATGACGACTTTCGCAAAATCTGATATTCACCGGGAGCTAGTGAGGGGGTACTGGTCAAACATGTGCGGAAGTTGGAGGAGTGTGCACTATATAACCTAACGGCTTATCGTCAAATTCTATGACTTCAATCAACAGAGTATTTAACATGATCCATGCGATGCATGAACAAGTCAATAATTCAATATTCGAATGAGTCCTTCTACGTCCGCGGGGTGTATCTGTGATCATGCTTGATAGCATGCATTTCCTTCTTCATCTCGGACATGGAGTCAGTCAAAGAGTTCCGAATCGTCAAGGAGTAATACCGTAGAACCATACCTGTTTAACTGACTTTGGGTTTGCCACAAATCACTTGCATGTATTGATCAACATTCGGATGCATCCCGGATAGTACCCTTGGGGCGCGACTTCGATGGTTAAAACGCTATACATATTCATGTCCACCACGAGTTTCCAGGCGCAGGTGGGACATACAAGGCTCCAATAAACGTGACGCGATACCAAGAGTGATACGATATGGCATACGCAGGCTCAATGCATTAGTTTGTTACATATAGTAGTATACATTTTTTTGAAAATATCCCCAAATTTCGATGGGTATCCCTTTATAGCGAAGCCCTTGAAAACTTGATAACTTGATAGGTTGATGACGTTTTAGCCGAAATTTTTAATCGGGATCTTTAATCAGCGCGTCTATGAAAAGATTACAGACCTCCGAATGAACGTTCTCTATCTTGAGCTGAAAGCCGTAGAAGAAGAAGAAGAAGAAGAAGAAGAAGAACGCCTCCAAGCTCGTCTCGGGGTCTCGCATGAGTCTCTGAGCGAGGTTTTCGGCAACGCAGCTATCCGCGGACGCGAAGAAGCTGAGAAGCATCTTCAGAAAATGCTGCACCAGAGACGCCAGAGTCTGCCACTGCTGAATGTCCACGCTGAGATCGATCCTCTTCGACTGTCCAAAAACGAGCCAGCGCTCTCTCGTAAAACTTGATTTATGCCGAGTTTTCAATTGGAAGTATTGTGCGCCTCTTATCATACTTTTGAACTTATTCGCGATCAAATAGCGCCTGCCGCTCGCAAGAAGTATCCGACGATGCTGAAGGCGATTCTGGAAGAACCGCGGCAGGCAATTTCCTTACGACAATTGCTTGGATGCGGGAGAAGTGAAACAAAATAAATGAACCAGTATTGCAAACAGTCATATTCGTATATAATTTGTCGTATTAGGATTGATAATGCTTACAGCAGGCCGATGTTATCGAAGCGCTGCCTCCCGGCAGAGGGGATCGTCCCTCCGCAAGCTACACACACACCGTACTTAAGCCCTCCCCCCTCTGTTTTTTCCTCCTCAATTTTTTGTCTTTCCTTTCCTCCGCGTTTTAGCGCCAAAAGGCGATCGACGCCATTCGGACACGTTACGGAAACCGGTACAACCGACCTTACATAAAACAGGTCTATATAGATCAATCCGCGTGGACCGGAGGTGTGCTATCGTCAAACAAACAACGTATTCAATTAAATAATTATTTTCTTCAAAATGTCAACAAAGGACACATTTAAAACTTAAATATTTAATTCATTATTTCGTCCCGGAAAATTTATTTTCTACTTATCTTGTTTTGGCCGATTTTCGAATTAAGAGCAATAATGTAAGCACGGTAGGCAGGCACCGAACTGTTCCCCGCTAAAACTAAGGGATGTCACAGAGTGTGGATGCCGCCTCCCCCTGCCTCTCCTTGAAGCAACGGCAGGAATAGTCTGCTTAGCTTTTCAAATCGTATATCTCGTCTGAAAGCGTGCACACCGATATTACTTTTGCACAGCTATGTGGGATAGCTGCATCCCGCCATCCATCCTCACTAAGAAGCCGTTTCCGTCCGCAATGGGGTCCTCCATGTCCCATACGAGGTATGTGACATCTGAATACAAATCCCTCTGCATGTGTCCGTGCGACGAGGCAACAACTAAATTGAGAAAGCAAGATCATACTGATCTAACCCTCCATAAATCCTGAGAGGCATTACCTACAAGGAGGGTCCTCGAGATGCACATAACTGATGTTCCATAACTGATTAATTCATATACTAACTTACTAACTTACACACAATATATGTATATATCCATCCCATGGTGTGCACGTATCACACTGATGCATCACTAACTGTACTGTGTCTCCATGCTACGATGCAGAGGTATCCGCACGAGCTCCAAGAGGAGTGTCGGAAGACGTCTGCTTCCGGCTGTCAGAGGAGTCTTCTGACAAGGGGGCCTCTGAGACATCTTCTGAATAAATTGATTCTGAATCCTCGGGACCTCCCAGAGTAACTCCTAATGCTGTCCCAAACTTACGGATAAGCATAATCGCCGCATTCCGCTCCCTGTCGCCAAGCCACAAAAGCGGTTTAAAAGAACAACGAAAAGGATACCACGTGGTGCAATCTTCCGTCTAACAATGCACTATACACATTTGACAAAGACCGGCTCGCAGAAGCTTAGCGGCACACTCACACAAGCCAACGCGAAGGCACCGACTGAATGGCACACTGAAAGCTAACAGCAAACTTGCCGCTGCGATTCCTTCGCTTTGACAATGCATTCCGCTTGCTGCTGGGCACAACGATGCTTCGCTTTGCACCAAACAGCGGATCGAGCGGGAGCACATGCCGCGGGCGCAAGCAGGAGGTGCTTCCGGGCAAGGGAGAAAAAGCACCTCGAGCTCTCGCAGGCGAGCATGAATACGAGAGATGAGCTCAAGGCCAAGAATAGGCCTTGGGCGGCGGCGTCCCCTCCACCACGAGCGCCACACACCTGAGAAAGACAAGATGCTAGGATCATGGCAACGAATGCAAGATCAATCAGTGCAGCGCGTTTCAAAAGGACAGTGGCGCGTGGCATGTCCACCATCCACCGTGTGGCGTGCTCGTCATCGATGACACCATCACATAAAATCCTGGATAACCCTCAGAGGTGAATGCTCGCACACATTTGGGCCATGGCAGTGCTCATAGGTTGATGGCACAGCACAGGCCTCAGGCTATGCAATGCGTGGCGCGCATCCCACCTGCATAGAGTCGTTGTAGTTCTCCTTGTACTTGGTCTTTGTTCCTTTCTTGATTTTCAGCTTGCTGGGCAGCACCTCCAGCTGGAACACCGAGCGCCGGTCCTGGATGGCACAAATATCATCATACCCCCCCACACTCACACAAACAGTCTCCCTGCTTCCACGCGCCATCTGCTTCGAGCCATTTTCCTGCAGCCCCGGTTGAGGGCACCCCACATGCGACCCCACATCCAGCCTGCAGCCCCGGTCGAGGGCACCCCACATGCGACCCCACATCCAGCCTGCAGCCTCGGTTGAGGGCACCCCATGCGACCCCACATCCAGCCTGCAGCCCCGGTTGAGGGCACCCCACATGCGACCCCACATCCAGCCTGCAGCCTCGGTTGAGGGCACCCCACATGCGACCCCACGTCAGCCTGCAGCCTCGGTTGAGGGCACCCCACATGCGACCCCACATCCAGCATGCAGCCTCGGTTGAGGGCACCCCACATGCGACCCCACGTCAGCCTGCAGCCCGGTTGAGGGCACCCGCATGCGACCCCGCATCCAGCCTGCAGCCCGGTTGAGGGCACCCCACATGCGACCCCCACATCAGCCTGCAGCCTCGGTTGAGGCACCCCACATCGACCCCACGTCCAGCCTGCAGCCTCGGTTGAGGCACACATGCGACCCCACATCCAGCCTGCAGCCTCGGTTGAGGGCACCCCACATGCGACCCCACGTCCAGCCTGCAGCCTCGGTTGAGGGCACCCCACATGCGACCCCACATCCAGCATGCAGCCTCGGTTGAGGCACCCCACATACGACCCCACGTCCAGCCTGCAGCCCCGGTTGAGGGCACCCACTTTGTGCGACCCCACATCCAGCCTGCAGCCCGGTTGAGGGCACCCCGCCGACCCCACATCAGCCCTGCAGCCTCGGTTGAGGGCACCCCACATGCGACCCCACGTCCAGCCTGCAGCCTCGGTTGAGGGCACCCCACATGCGACCCCACATCCAGCCTGCAGCCCCGGTTGAGGGCACCCCACATGCGACCCCACATCCAGCCTGCAGCCCCGGTTGAGGGCACCCCACATGCGACCCCACGTCCAGCGTGGAGCCGCCACATACCTGCATGCCGGGGTCACCCCTACGGCTGCCACATACCTGCATGGCACCGTTGAGCTGTACGATCACAACGTTGAACTCGCCTCCGCCGTTGACCATCAGTGTGTTGACGTAGTCGTGCAGTCCGCCGCTCATGGTAATTTTCTTGGACGACACCGCCACCAGAGGCTTGCCGCCTGCGCATTCAGAGCATCGAGTCACGCGCCCCCTCCATAGAGCCCCCTCGGCCAGGTCCTCCATTGCAAATCCAGCCTGCCCGCATCCTTCCCTCGCTGCCCGCCGAGCGCTATACCATCGAGGAAGTATCCAGGAACCATACCGCATCCCCGCCTCTTTGAGTTGCCTAGGATGCCGCCGGGTGAGGACTTGCGGCGACTTTCACCTTCCTGGCGGCTTCTGCTGTGGGGTGTGCTGCCAAGCACTTCACTCGCGAGGGGCTATACTGGCGGCGAGGCGCGTGCATTGCGAGCGCCCCACAGCCCAGGCTGCCAGTGGACACCGCCATCCCCTGCTTCTCCGGCCAGGGGGGTCGTTGCACCTGCAAGGCTGCGCCCTGCACCTACACGTGGAGACCGGCAGGCGCGCGTCACAGATGGCTCAGCTGCAGCGACCTAACCCTGCACCAATGACCTAACACTACACCAGCGAACTCACCCTGCACCAGCGACCTCACCCTGCACCAGTGACCTCACCCTGCACCAGCGACCTCACCCTGCACCAGCGACCTAACCCTGCACCAGCGACCTAACCCTGCATCAGTGACCTAACCCTGCACCAGCGACCTCACCCTGCACCATCGACCTCAACCTTCACCATCGACCTCACCCTGGACCAGCGAACTACCCCTGCGCCACTGTGCCAGAGCGACCTTGTAGAGGATGCCAAGGCAAGCTACTGAGCCTCCTAGCGGCAAGATCGCGCCTGCAAATGGCGGATTCCTCACAACCGCACAGCTTCTACCACTGAGCCTCCTAGCGGCAGGATCGCGCCTGCAAATTGCGGATTCCTCGCAACCGCACAGCTTCTGCCACTGAGCCTCCTAGCGGCAAGATCGCGCCTGCAAATGGCGGATTCCTCGCAACCGCACAGCTTCTGCCACTGAGCCTCCTAGCGGCAGGGGATCGCGCCTGCAATGGCGGATTCTCGCAACCGCACAGCTTCTGCCACTGAGCCTCCTAGCGGCAGGATCGCGCCTGCAAATGGCGGATTCTCGCAACCGCACAGCCGCCACTGAGCCTCCTAGCGGCAAGATCACGCCTGCAAATGGCGGATTCCTCGCAACCGCACAGCTTCTGCCACTGAGCCTCCTAGCGGCAGGATCGCGCCTGCAAATGGCGGATTCCTCGCAACCGCACAGCTTTTGCCACTGAGCCTCCTAGCGGCAGGATCGCGCCTGCAAATGGCGGATTCCTCACAACCGCACAGCTTCTGCCACTGAGCCTCCTAGCGGCAGGATCGCGTCTGCAAATGGCGGATTCCTCGCAACCGCACAGCTTCTGCCACTGAGCCTCCTGCGGCAGGATTGCGCCTGCAAATGGCGGGATTCCTCACAAACCGCACAGCTTCTGCCAATGAGCCTCCTAACGGCAAGATCGCGCCTGCAAATGGCGGATTCCTCGCAACCGCACAGCTTCTGCCACTGAGCCTCCTAGCGGCAGGATCGCGCCTGCAAATGGCGGATTCCTCGCAACCGCACAGCTTCTGCCACTGAGCCTCCTAGCGGCAGGATCGCGCCTGCAAATTGCGGATTCCTCGCAACGCACAGCTTCTGCCACTGAGCCTCCTAGCGGCAGGATCGCGCCTGCAAATGGCGGATTCCTCGCAACCGCACAGCTTCTGACACTGTTTAGGACTTGACTGACGCACCCCTGGACCAGGCTGGGACCCTAAGTGGACGGGCGTGCCTGCGGGGGGAGTCAGCATGCAGCTCAGCTGGTATCCCATGTCGCGGGGCTCAGGGGCGTACTGCACGGAGCCCCCCCCCCACACTGAACGGCATGAGATCGGCCAGCAAAAGCCAACCCACCATCATCCCAGTGGATGTGAGAAGCAAATCAAGAGCAGGGCGGGCGGGGCCGTGACAAGATACCACAAACGCATACATAATCCCAACCCAAATGCAAAGCAGCATGGAAAGATGATACGATGTGACCGATCGTCGCCAAACAACTGTTGGTCTCTGGGTTACGGAGTAAGCGGACCCTGCTGGCATGCCCCCCAGTGGCTCCCGGTCGATGGATGGGACCTGTTGGTCCATGGTTATGTCATGAATGCAATCACACCACACACACACGCTTCACGCGCCACACGGTGCCTAGCCATGGAGGGAGCCCCGCATATTGCACGGGCCGCTGCACTGCGGCGGCGGCGCGGCGTAGAAGGGGCGGAATCACATAGAATTTCACATTTTACCGCTTATCGTGCGCCGACGCGCATGTACAGATGAAGGGTCGCACTGCCGAGCATGGTTTCCCTTAGATTAAAAGTTAGCGGGGCGCCCACCTGGACGCGCGTGGCCCCAGCGATGATCTCCAAAGCGCCCGAGTCAGTCACGCGGTGCCACTGCACCCCACATCACACCCCCAACACCCAAACCCTCCCTCGAGCCTCACCCCTAGGGGATGCCTTTAGCCACCCGGTTGCCCAAGAGGTTCGTGCGACGACGCAGCGCGGCCCTCCTTCGCAGCCCCTCCAGGCACAAGCGGCGACGTGTCAAAAAGGCTGTGACTCGTCACTGAGGGAAAATCCGCCGAGCTTCCTCGGCTACCACATCCGCGGCGCTCGGCGGCAGATGATGAGCGAGCTTCCACTGCAGCCGAGTGTGCAAGGAAGCAAGGCGATTGGCTGCTGAATCCGACGTGGCCCCGTACCTGCGCCATGGCAGACTGGGCGAGGGGACCCCCTCCCAGGATGCGGAGTGTGTTGCCGAGGATGGGGTCTCCAGTCACGGTGATGCCCACCTGGATGCCCCGACCCGAGCCCCTCCGCGCAGCCTCTATGTGATGCCCACCTGGATGCCCCGACTCCGAGCCCTCCGCGCAGCCTCTATGTGATGCCCACCTGATGCCCTGACCCGAGCCCCTCCGCGCAGCCTCCTCTGCGTGATGCCCACCTGATGCCCCGAATTCGAGCCCTCTGCGCAGCCTCTATGTGATGCCCACCTGGATGCCCTCCCACTCCGAGCCCCTCCGCGCAGCCTCTATGTGATGCCCACCTGGATGCCCCGACCTGAGCCCCTCCCGCGAAGCCTCTATGTGATGCCCACCTGGATGCCCCGACCCGAGCCCTCCGCGCAGCCTCTATGTGATGCCCACCTGGATGCCCCGACCCGAGCCCCTCCGCGCAGCCTCTATGTGACACCATCCGCCCAGCCTCTATGTGCCACGAGATCGATGGGAACGATTTTGCAGGCAAACTCAGAAACAAGTTGCTGCATCGTTGGGGCTGGCTTTTTCACGCCAACCGGCCGGTTCTGCCGAGGGGGGCTAGGAAGAGCTGCAGCACCTGGCCGCCGCTGGATTGGCCTGAGAGCGTATTCATGTCGGACATCGCTTGCT
>LGRX02014800.1:83781-95099 GCA_001247695.2 Cymbomonas tetramitiformis
GGTTCCCAGACCGCGCGAGGGTTCCGCAGACCGCGCGAGGGTTCCGCAGACCGCGCGAGGGTTCCCCAGACCGCGCGAGGGTTCCCCAGACCGCGCGAGGGTTCCCCAGACCGCGCGAGGGTTCCCCAGACCGCGCGAGGGTTCCCCAGACCGCGCGAGGGTTCCCCAGATTCCCTGCTGGGCTGCACGGCCGAAGTGCTCCTCCCTTACTGCAGGAGTCTGTTGTATGCTTCCCGGGCACCCGGAGTGGGAGTCACCTCAGGGCTTGATGACCAAGGAATGAGCGCATGAGCGAACAGACAGAAAAGAAGAGCCTCATTTCTACGTCGGCAGAGCTCTGGGGGTGGCGAGCTCTCTGCCGGGCCTTTCGCTCGTATGCCGTGATAGCTGTATGCCACGTGGCGGGGCAAACCAAGTCAGGTGTGCCACGTGGACCGCGGAATCTTTGAAATAGGTCCGCTTCCGCACGTATGAGGCGAACAAGCGTCAATACTTGGGGGGGCCTCTTGCTGACACTATCCCTGACAGGGCGGAAAGGGACACCTGCTTGGCGGCCATTTCATAGGCTGCAGCCATCTTCTTCTCCGCATCCTTCTGGGCTGCCTTCGCCTTCTCCACCAGCTGCGCACCCCTCGCGCCACGCACCACCCGGCGTGAGGCACGCCCACAGAAGCTAGCCCACCACCGCTCCCCTGGATGAGAGAGACGCATGCTCAAATTGGGCGAGGCCGTAACAAGATACCACCAACACACCCAAAACCAACACAACGTATCTAGGTCCACTTCTCGACATCGCGGCACCTTCGCGACGGGGTATTGATACTTTGCGAGGCAGATTCGGAATGGCGTTTCGCTTCCAGTCTCAATCGTAGTGCTATCGTATTCCGTCTGTATCTCGATACGTTTCCCGCAACGGACCCCATCAGCTATCGCGACTCTGTCGAGAAAAATTGCCTTGTCACCTTACTGAACCAATGAAAAACTGTTGCATACTTTCAAACCGATTATCTGGCCGCGATGTAGGGAATAAAAAATATAAAGATGCCGTGAAGATCTTGGTCATGAAAATTGCGTCCCATCCTAAAGTTATGACGTGGCAGACCCCACACATGCCCCACATCCCCATAATTCTTGGAATTAAATTAATCCATCTGCACCGTTCAATAAATATTGTATAATATCTTTGATCGATCCTGCGTGTCATAGTCACATATCGGTGGCTTTTTCGCGTTGCCTGACCTTTGTTGCTTTGAAACAAACGACAATCCCGCAAAAAGCAACAAAGGTCGACGCAACGATTGTCGCATATGGCTCCTTGCTTAATTGTGATTTGTTAAATATGCCATTTTGGGTGAAGCCTTCTCCCCTCCCAAGAGTGTCGATTGTCGGTTTTTACAGGCTCCTTGCTTAATTGTGATTTGTTAAATATGCAATTTTAAGTGAAGCCTTCTCCCCCCCCGCAGTGTGCGTGCCCCGCCCAGTAAAGATCTCTAACGAAGATTATGGATTAATCTAAGTATCCTATTTCTATTAAATATTATCACATATTCATACTGAGTGCATTGGTACCCGTTTCGCCTAGGATGATAACGTATATCGCATCTTTTGGAGGTTTCAAAATCCTGAAATTCCGCCCGCTTTACCCAAATGAACGCGTCAGCCCACTGCGAGATGTGTGGCTGACAGTTCACTCTGTGCAATTTATTCCGGAAAGATGACGCATACGAAATACTATTTTTGCTAACGCTCCCCTCATCCCATGCTCATACTCGCTTGCAGGCGAGAGCGCGAATGAGGGAAGAAACCCTAGCGGAAATGTGGACGCGGTTGCCATCCGCGTTTCCGCTAGAGGTAACAGCGCACTGTGAGATGCTCAAAATATATTGCATATGCGTATGTGATATATGTGATATGTTGTGCAATGCTGTATGCGTCTCTGCTGGGCGTGAGTCGAGATGGCTGGCTCGACTCACGCGCATTACCCCCCCTCACAAGAACCGCCCAGCATCCTGATTGCTGCGCGGATCTTGCTCGCGCAAAAAATATGTTGTTCCTAACACGCATTAGAACTCATCTGCAAAGCTATGCTGTGTTTGGTATACGCGAGTATACCAAAAACAGCAGCCGCTGGAGAGTAACTTACGGGGCGCTGTCCAGGATAAGCAGTTTAGCGTTTGCGTCTCTCACTCTCGCAATCTTACTTGACCCAAAAGTTTTGTATAAATGCCATTCCATACCAAATGAAGCGTACGCCACCCGCGATCACTTTATTACTGTACGCAGGATTGAATAATAATTTTAGTTGACGGTCAAGATGGATCAAATTATATAGCATTAGCCTGGTGGTAAAAAACGGCAGTTTATGGCGCCACATCGACAGACATGTCGGACGTCTGATATTTCAGACCTCTTCTCGCCAATAGTAGGGATGGAAGATGGATACGGTAGGAATATTATGATTCAGGTACCTCATATTTAATATTTTATGTTTTTTGGACCAATTTAAGCCGTCGTAATTCTTTTGATCGGATTGTAATATGTGTGCACCCTCGCCACGTATGCATGCCATGCTGGAATTCTCGAGTTGCGGTCGTCTCAGGGCACCTTCGCGATAGAACGGGATCATGACTCGTATCCCGACAATGTCCCGATATTTGCTAAGTCCGGTACGTGACATGCGTCGGCAGTGCATCAGATGAGATCGGGACATGTCGCGATATTGGAAATGGACCTAGATACGTTGTGAAAGAAGCCAGTGCGGAGCCGTTGGGAGTCCACCCAACAGTGCACTGCAGGTACCCCGTGGAGGGGGGGCATGGCAGTGCGGAGCCGTTGGGAGTCCACCCAACAGTGCACTGCAGGTACCCCGTGGAGGGGGGGCATGGCGGTGCGGAGCCGTTGGGAGTCCACCCAACAGTGCACTGCAGGTACCCCGTGGAGGGGGGGCATGGCAGTGCGGAGCCGTTGGGAGTCCACCCAACAGTGCACTGCAGGTACCCCGTGGAGGGGGGGCATGGCGGTACGGAGCCGTTGGGAGTCCACCCAACGGAGCCGTTGGGAGTCCACCCAACAGTGCAGGTACCCCGTGGAGGGGGGGCATGGCAGTGCGGAGCCGTTGGGAGTCCACCCAACAGTGCACTGCAGGTACCCCGTGGAGGGGGGGCATGGCGGTGCGGAGCCGTTGGGAGTCCACCCAACAGTGCACTGCAGGTACCCCGTGGAGGGGGGGCATGGCAGTGCGGAGCCGTTGGGAGTCCACCCAACAGTGCACTGCAGGTACCCCGTGGAGGGGGGGCATGGCGGTGCCCTACCCCAGGGGAAAGCAAAAAGGATTCCTACTTAGATCACTGGCGCTGCCTGGCGCCTACCTGTCCTGCACCCTAAGACAGCCAAGCTTCGCCATGGAGGCAAAAGCCGAGCACCTGTTCGGCTGGGACTGTTGGCATGGACAATGGATTGAGGCAAAGACGGAGCGCATGTTCGGCTGCAAAAAAAGAGCACGTGTGCGGCTGGGACTGTTGGCACTGAATGGGGGAAAAAACTCACAGGCGGGCACTGAAGAGGTCCCCGCCAAAATCAGGCCAAGACACAGAACGTGGATGGCACCACCACCTCCCTGTCCTTCGGGCAAACCCCGACTTGTCTGCAGTGCTCTTCGAGAGGCAGTGCCCACCCAAAAAGTGCCACAGGGTTTCACCATCCCACCGTCCATCCTTCAAAAGCAGCCCAACGGTTCACACTCAGGTCGCAACACCCGAAATACGGCTCTCCGAACACGCAGGTGCTCAGCGCACGACGCTCTGGACAAAGGGCCCACACCACATACATCCTGTGGGAAGTAGGATTTGACTCAAGCCTCCCCACCACGAGGGGAGGCCGCAACGCTGCCGAGGGCGTCATCCACGCGCCCACCAGCCACAGGAGGACATCCCACAGGGCGGAAGGGCAAAGCGAAGCGGCGGCGCGGCAGCGGGCCGCCGGGTGGGGCAACAGCACCTTTGCCTCCAGCGCCGCCTTGTGCTTGGCGAGGGAGTCGGTGGACTCACGGCGGAACTTGTCCACCTCCTTGCTCAGCTGCTCCTTCTCGGCCTCGAGGTTCCGCTTCTTCTCCTCGAGCTCCGCCTGCACGGCTTCGGCCTTCTTCGCCGCGAGTTGCTCCGCCGCGGCGAGCGCCACCGCCTCCGAGGCGCGGGCCTGCTGCACCACCTCCGAGGCCCGCTCCTCCGCGCGCGCCACCTTCCGTTCCGCCACTTCTCGCGTCAGCCCCACCTCGTCGCCGATCTCCAGCGCCGCCTGCCACGAATCGTACAGCCGAGAGGCACCCAAAGTCAACGGGGTGGGGCCGGGGGTACCAGACTTAGGACTCACTCTAGACGTGCATGCGGTACGGCGCGCCTGGAAGACGCCCCGCAGGAAGCCGTCTGGAAGACTCGGTCAACCGGCGCCACGTGGCACCAGAAGCTCAGAAGCTTTCGATAGCCGGAAAGCATATCGAGGTCGCGGGGGCATATCGGGAGTCGCCCAAGCACCAGCTGAAGGCAACAGGTAGCCGTGCGGAGGTGAGGGCCCACGGGGGTTTTGCACGGGTTGCGCCGGGAGCGCCTCAAGCTGCCACGGGTTGCGCCGGGAGCGCCTCAAGCTGCGCCACGGGTTGCGCCCACAGCGCGCCTTCTGGAAGGCCTCCCAGGGCACGTGCGAACCTTCTTAAACTCGGAGGCGGCGAGCTTAGTCTCCTCCTTCAAGCTGTTGAGGTCCGACTCCCTTCTCTCCCACTGGGTCGACAGCACCTTGAGCTGCACGTGCCCCAACCTCTCACCACGTGGCGCTTCCGAAGCCGTGTGCATTTTTCAGGGGCGCCAACCACGAAGTCCCAACCACCGCGAACTGAGTGTGGCAACAGCTGTATTCTGCAGGACACTCCGGCTGTCAGCATACTCTCACAACCAGCAGGCCCTCCAGCCCTACAGCTCAGCCAATAGGAGCCGCCGCTCCTTCAGGGCGCTTCCTTCGAGCAGAATGTCCACGTAAGCAAAGGCAGAGGCAGCACCCAGCCAACGCCTTCACCTCGCAGCTCCAGAGGCCACCACATCTGCCGGAAACTCTTGCCGGCTGGTGTGAGAGGCTACTGGACCAGATTAGCTCTCGTCCTCGAACAGGTGCAAGCTTTCCAGCCGCGCCTGCTTGAACATGAACCTTGGGCGTGTCTTCCAGGGACTGTCAGGTCAGACCGTGCGGAGCTGCAGCACCTCCTCATTTTGGAGTGCCCCCCGTCTCACAAGAGCGGTACAAGGCGGTTATGTGCACACGCTTGCAGATCCAGGGCCGATCCGGGGGTTTTCCCACAAACCTTCAAAAGAACCAACGTGCTTAAGGCATTCAACAGCGATGCGGCTTGTGGAAGTCTTCCCCTGTGATGGACGCAGAGGGGCAGCACGGGTGCGCGCGCAAGAGGGCAGTGCGGTTGTGCAGGCTTAATCGCCGATCACAGGGCGGCGCCGCAGGAAGCTGAGTGGCAAGTTACCCCTTCAACGATTTCCGTCGCGTCGTCGAAATTGCGACCAGCAACGCGGCCAACAAGGTCCTGCGCAAGTACCGGTCCGCCTTAACTTAGCGAGGCAGGGTTCAAGACTTTAAAAAAAAAAATAGTGATTCACTGAAGGAAACGTGCGAGGAGAGCCAAACAGAAGCGCCAGCTCGCCTGTCCCCCGTCACGGCTGAGGGGCCCACGACGAACCCCTTTGCTAGCGGAACAGCGTCGCGCAGAAGCAAACACTGACCTCAGACAATCAAGTTGTGCTCTGCGGGATGGCCTGAGGGAAAGGAAACAGCGTCGCAAGACCGGATGTCCATGATGGACGGACGAACGAGTGAGAGAGAAGGCTAAAACGAGTTAGCAAGGCCGTGAGAGTGTGTTTTGCTGCGCCTCACCGTGCAGCGCTCCGTCAGGCGGGCCAGCAGCTCTACACCCTGCTGGTAAACGGCCTGCCGTCTTTGGTCAACCTCTTCATCTCCAAAGCTGAAGACGCCCTCCTCAATTCTGCGTTCAAAGAGCCATTTCCTTGAGTATACCCCCAACGAGTTTTCTGAGAGGGATGCACGCCCGCCGTTCCTCCCATGGCATCAGGTTCTCGGCAGGCCTTATGAAGCGCTGGGGAGCAAAAGGTTTATGCCCCTTTTCTCGTGAACACTCGTGACAGTCCACCTCGCGTGGAGTGGGTAAGCGAGTACTCGACAGTAACGTAAAGGATCGGTCAGCGGGGACAGGTGACGGCAGGACAAGATACCGTTGGACTCTCTCGAGAACACTACTGCGTCGCTTCTGCATCTTAGCAGATTTCACTTCAGCCGGAGCGGGGGAGGGAGGCGCCGACACCTACAAACGGACACACTCAATTATTAGTGACTATGCCACCTTGTTTTTGTTTGGGTGCATCAACACACGATAATACACACACAACGAAGCCATCGCACAAGATAGAGGCTGTCAAACAGTTGGCGTGTGTGACAAGTGAAAAAACAGTGAAGAGAAGAGAAAGTTGCGTTTCACGGATATATGACACCTCTTCCGTAGGGATATCGGCAGACTTCTCTTCAGCCGCGGCAAGGGAGGGAGAAGGGGAAGCAGGAGGCGCCGAAACCTGCAGACGAACAAGGTCAATTATTCGTGACTATGCCACCTTGTTTGTGGTTGAGTGCATCAACACACGGTAATACATGCACATACACATCGAAGCCATCGCACAAGATAGCGGCTGTCAAACAGCTGGCGGGTGTGACAAGTGAAAACCAGTGAAGGGAAAAGATAGTTGCGTTCCAAAGATATATCACACCTCTTCCGTAAACATCTTAGCGGACTTCTCTTCGGCCGGGACGGGGGAGGGAGATTGGAAAGCAGGCAGCGCCGAAACCTGTAAGATGTAACGCTCAAAGATATGTGAATATGCTGCCGTGGGTACGAACGAGCACATCAAGACACAATGCTACAAACATCAGAGTCGTCGCACGTGACGAAGGCTGTCCAACAGTTGCGGTGAGTGAAAAACAGAAACAAGTGAGGAGAAGAGGGAGAAGCACTACACAAATAAAACTTACCTCTTCCTTAAGGGGATGTTTCAGTTCGGCGGTGGTTCCTCCATCGTCTTGCAAAGCTGATTCCAAAGGGAGGCTGAGCTCACCCTCAAATGGATCACCCTCCTGATCGACCGTGCAAGCAGCTAGATTTTCCATATTTCTTTTCGGAAATGGAAACTTTGTTCAGTTCTAGGTTCGCACAAAATATAGCATATCTATACAGTCTCCTGTAGAACAGAGCGCAGAGTCTGCCTTGGACGCTTCAACAGCACCAGTATCTGTCGAAGGGAACAAAGCTCACAGTTCTACAGTCGCGCCATTTCGTCGTTTCTTCAGAAGCTGGAATATCTACAAAGCAAGAACACTGCGTCCTTGAGCTTGAAAAAAAAAAACGCGTTATCTCCAACTTCAATTTTCAAACCAAGAACCTAGAACCATCGCATCCGACGTCTTTTTATTGAAGTTTCAAGTTACAAGTTTCAAGACGAGACGACGAGACTCAGATGATCAGACTGAGATTGTTGAACTGTCACACGACAAACGAGAGTCGGGACTGTTCAACAGTCGCAGTCGTTTGACGCGCCCGATAGCGATTGCCGAATCGCGAATGCCGATCGCCCGATCCGGACTGAGTTTAAGATTTCAGATTTTTGAGATTTCAGATGACAAGTGTGTCACTAGGCCAGTCGATCTAAAGATCTCCACTAGCCTAGGCCCGTGAGCTGTGACTGTGTGACATCCTGACATTTGCGAAACTAATCGGCATCGTAATCATCGTCATTTTGCGATCGGACGGCACTGGCGCGACACGATTATAATAATTTACGGAGAGCTTTATTACCCTGACGATTGCAATTCTGAATTCTCATTTCTCTATTCTGAATTCTCAGAATAATTCTGAACATCGCTTCTGCCATGGCCCATGCCATAAGCGATAAGGGTGGCGATGGCGTCGCGGCTGGGGCCTCCGGGGTAAATCGCGGCATCGGCGTGACATCGCGATGTCATCATTATCGTTTGGCGGTCGTCATATCGAAATTTCGTTGGTGTCGCCCGTTGGGACGTTCGAGCTTTGCTTAGTCAAGTAAGCGTAAGTAAGTAAGTAAGTAATTTGTCCGGGTTCGTCCTTATAAAGAGCGGGGGTTTGAGTATTCTCAATTATGTACACGTGTATAGTATAAGCATTAGTATAGTAATTGTCATCCGATGTCATTTCTCGTCTGTCAAGTGACACAGGTGGCATACCGATACGGGGATATGACGGCGTCTTTCGTATTTTCGAGCCGCTCGCGCGAGTTTCAAAATAATGCCAATTGATACTAGTTTCGAGTCCCTCCCTTTCGGGCGGCCCAAGCAGCAATCGTCCAGTGGAATCAGCACTCACCGCTTCACCGGCGCCCTAATCCGTAGAGGACAATAACGGAGTGCATGCATCAGATAGCATATGCTTACTAGAATGTTTGAGCCGCAACGCCCCGTTTGACACGGATGTGCCTCTCGTTGGGTTGAGAAAGGCCCCTTGGGCTTAAATCGTAAGCGTCTTTCATAAGCGTCTTTGTAACTTGCGAGTTGCGAAGACGACGTACATACGCAAGCCTTGTGCGTTGGAGGCAAAACTTATTATTACGTACGGCAATAAGTTGGTATGCTATGTGCGGAGTTTCGTAGCTTACAACTAAAGGGAAGACGCATTCGTATACAGCGGACTAGTATATATCGTACGTCGTTTAAATTATCAGTGCCGATCTGCCGAAAACACTCGAACCGAAGTTAAGAGTATCTCACAACATGTGCAAGTCCCCGAAAATCAGGTCGTGAATCAACCCTATCTCACAAAGTTCTCAAATATTGAGATAATTAAGAAAATTACGAGGAACCTTTGCGCTCAGAGAGTTCAAGGAGTTAAGATAAGCAAACAGCTACTTCCACAAAACGGCGGGCTCTCCTACTATACCAGCGCAAGATAGTTGCCGCAACGAGAGGAAACGCTATACTACGAAAAGCTCGTGGTGCGGAACATGGAACTGGCTGCGTGGCCGGGGAAATGCAGGACACTATATGTAACCTATTACTCGGGGAGGAATTCAGGGGGCACTATTTATATGCATTACACCGTGATTGCTGGGTGCGGGTATAACGATGCGGGTATTTTTTGTTATCAAATCAAAATCATGGTATTTTACTCCCATGACGAATCGATCATAACCGTGATATGCCAGGCTCGCCAATTGATGGATGGCGGTGAAGATTTAGGCATGTTATTATTCACCATCACCGATACCGATACGGCAACGACGACCAACAGCGATATGGCGATATGATCGATCGATATCGATTGCTGATTCAACATAATGATGTGGCGATGATCTGTTACGTGCTCAAAGTGTTAGATTAGTCCATTTGACCGTTATTCAGGGCACTAGCTGCGGTTCCATACCCAATCTGTCATTTAGTCCCGATGGCAATGAACACGCGATATCGCATGGCGCTATCCCAATGAGTACATATCTGGATGCAATCTTACCATACCAATTGCGCATCGGCGTTTGGCTCGATCATATGGAACATCCATGTGATATTGCATATCAGAATTCATTGCATTCTGACTATTTCTGATGACCCCCACGAATTCTCCTTATGGGATAGCCATTTCTCAACAGTTTGCTGTTCTTTCGAATTGTGGCGATGTTTTCCTGCTGAGAAATGGCCGATTTGGGTGCAATTTACCGATCTGCAGAACAACACGTAGACAAACAAAAGGTTCCGGACCACTACAAACTATGTTTTGGATATGTGGTCAAATTCAAGTTCACTGATAATGAAACATGGTTCCCAAAATCCGAGAGAACCTTTGATATTTCCAGAAAAAAAAATGTGACCTTTGATCTTTCCAGTAAAAAAATGTACTGAAATGTGTAATATCGCACTATCTGATCAGTATTGATGAATTGAATCCATAAAGAATCGGATAAACCCATGTCCTACAGTTCAGAGCCCCGACTTGGCTGCTACATATCCATTCGCAGCTAGTTATCCATTTGCAGCTATTCCACCAGCGGAGTTTGTATGCGAGTCATCTATCAGTGCTTTTCTCACTTACGACCGTCAATGATGAATGATCTCTTAGTTGTCATCAATTCGAGAATTTGTGAAGCCCGTCACATTACAGCTTCTGACACCGTGGCAAGCCGATCCGTCGGATCGGCTCCAAAATCCACTGGCGGTGCTGAAGCGTACCGACCTCCAAAGATTGGTTGCATGGTGTTGCGGTCAAAGTTGCGGAAGGTGACCGCCAAGTTCACAATATCGAAGTGTTCACTCAGCCACCATGGATGGGCCGGGGTGAACTCCTCCTCCTGAGCACATTTACAAACATGGTATCAGTCAATTGCGTGGGCAGACCTGCAATCACCATTTGCTAGGCAAAAAGCTTGATGAGTCTCTGCTTCAGGGAATCACCAATCCTCCTCCCAACTAGCGCAGTTCCGGCCTGTGGAGCATTTGATCATAACGTGGCTAATATAAGCATACCACTCACTGAACGGCATGAGATCCGCCGACAAAAGCCAGCCCACCATCATCCCAGTGAAGTGAAAAGTATTCAGGAACTTTAAAGCTGTGCATCAGACAAATGACCCCGAGAAAGAAGCAAAGTCTGGTCCTGCGGTTGTGACTGGTGGAATAGGTACACACACTGACAATATAAGATCCGCCGACAAAACCCAGCCCACCATCATCCCAGTGGAGTGAAAAGCATTCAGGAACAGGGCAGGGCCGTGGTAAGATACCATTCACTTCGACACATCCCAAACCAAGCGCAAAGCAACCCCATCACGAACACGAATCACAGCCAGAAATGTGGGGTAGCTGGGAGCTCCTCCAGCTTTGCACCGCAGGTCCCTCGTGGAAATATTTTAATCCGGTGCTCAAGCCCAGGCAAGCTAAAGGTTTCCAACCAGACAGGGGATCCCCAGCTGCGGTGCACGCTCCAGCAAGGTCGCCCCTACTCGCTCTGGGCAATTTTCTTTTGCCATCTGTCGCCCGCATGGACGTCTGATGGGGAAAAGAACCAAACACGGACACCTAAGTGCTCGTATCCAGTGAACGAAAGAACAAGTGCGGGCACCGAAGTGCTCCCCGCAGACTCAAGGGAAGACACGGAACGTGGACATCACCACCCGCTGCCTCGCCTGGCAGCAAAGGCAGACGAATCTACCGAGCTCTCCAAAAGGCAGTGCCCGCCAGAA
>LGRX02014802.1:0-16947 GCA_001247695.2 Cymbomonas tetramitiformis
CCTGAGTGCGCTGCCCACTTGTCACATCATCCGAGCGGATCTGAACCCTGAGTGCACTTGGGCCTACTGCCGCACTGGTGGAAGGAGAATGCGGGCGACAGAGCACGAATGGTGGAGATGACAGTTTGTTTTCTAGGGCCTTGAGGAGTCGGGGGAGAGGGAGGGACGCACGGCAGTGGCGCACTTCGGCGTGCACGGATGATGGAGTGGTGGACAGCCAGAGCCTGGCGCTTCGATTGGAAAATCAATACTACGACGTGCTGGTAGGCTTCCCGTGCTCGCATGTATATCCGAGGGCCGTGCCACGTGGATTTCTCGCTCTTGTTCATGCGCAGGTGTGCTGCTGTCACACAACCCTAAATGCTAGGTGGCAGGCAAGTGCGTGCTGTTGTTACAACCCTAAATGTCGGATTCCGCGCATGAGTTCAAACTATTGCCACAGGCTCGAACCTTGCACGGCTCTGACACGCGTGAATGCTTTCCCAGCTCACGACCCTCTTTGTACAGCTGCAGCATGGGGTAGCCTGTTGCTGACTGTATCCATGTGCGCGTTTTTGCTGTGTTTCCCCTCTGACAGGTGGCAAACATCCTCCTGCCACCTCTGCTTGCACTTGTGGAGCGCATGGCGCAGGCCACACGCCCTGGGGGCGCGATCTGTCTGTCAGGTTCGCCACCCTCGTTCCTGGCCATAACAAGTTGCAGGTTCAGTGAAATTTTAAAATCCACGGAATTGATATTGGCGCGATGGCTGTGATGAGTGCTGCCACGTTCAGCGTTTCCACAATGTTGACACTTGCGACGACGCTCGATGGCTCGCATGAAGAGATCATGAGACCGACGAAGTAGTGGTGGGAATGACGTTTGAGCTGCTAGATACAGCCTGTGAGGCAAGTTTGTGGCCGTCGAGAGGCCGCCGCTTGTGAAGTGTTGGCGTGAGGCGCGCTTACAGTCGGGCCTCACCAAGAGCGCGCACGGGAGGGGTGCAAAGAACAAACATTTGCGGAGGCTTGGGGAGGAGCAGGTGTGCTGGTGGAGCAGGCTCCTCGGGTCATTGCTGCATACGACGCATTCTTTCAGGTGCCCCTCCCTTCTCTCCTGATTGCCGGCCCCACCAATGGAACTGAGCCTGCCTTGGCCAGCTCAACGTAGCCATCTTGCAGCTCTCTTGCAGAGTGAGGCAGCGATGTAAAGTAGTATGGGCAGCATGCGGGGAGAAGGCAGGAGGTCCCTATAGTTTGGTGTGGTAATCGGGAGTGTAGTCTGTATTCAATGTACAACACGCGGTTACCAACCATCGTCACAGAAGGTTATCATTTAGTTTGGACCCGGTATTGTGGAATCACGGGGCTGGGTGTGGATACAATATTGCAGGATTTGGTTGTGGATGCAGATCCGGAGGGTATGTGGGCATGTGTGCACGGAACTCGCCGCACCACGTGACGATGTCTTGCAAGCCGTGATATCGGTCTGCTTGTGCCACAACAGATGCGGCGCGGCGCATTTTCAATTTGCACTGTTTGCCCTTGGTAGAATTCAAGATACACCACACACAGATCCATTTCTGGGACACCGAGCAGCTGGAAGATGGCCTATGTCTACAGCTCCAACAGGAGGATAACTAGGGAAAGAATAACGGCATGAATTGAAGTACTGAGTAAGACTCCACACATAATATCAGTCTGGGAAAGGAATACCGAACCATGTGAGAACAGCATCATTACACATTTTTTTTTATGCATCTTCGATGAGAACAACCTATTTTGCCGGTGAAAAGCATTGTTACATTAATCCTTTCCGTTGAGGCACATTGGATCTCCAACACCAAAATGTTGTCATAGCATGCATGGACATTGATTTGAATAACGTTGGTGCACGCTGCTGTTGACATAATTTTTGGATAACAACTCTACTGGCTCACCACAAAGCACTTGCTTGTGATGGGCAACAGAGGCATCCAATATTACACTCGGACTGCGACTTGCATGTGCACATTCCCCCCGCGTTTTTACCAGCAATAGAATTCAACAGCACGCCAATCATCGCATATCCATCGGTCGACTACGAACTTGGCAATGTCACGGGAGCTCACGATTGCTTGCACCAAAACACGTACAAGGGGAGCCATTACAGACGCGGCACGAGAGAGAGAAAGAGAGTCTGCACAGCACTGCGATTTTCAATCTCCTGGTTTATAAAATCCAGACTGGCATGTTGTGTTAGGGTCCGGAACGAAGAAAAAAAACCCATCCCTTATTGCAGGGCGTGAGGAGGGATCGGATGACGCTGACGCCATCCATGACGCTGTCGCAATGCCGTCCCAATTTTCTAAGGTTACATCACCATTTGTAAAAGTACTCGTCAAGCTTGAATAAATGCACAAATTTCACATCATCCTTGACCCCCCCACCCACTAATGTACACGTTCCCACTAGAGCGGACATGTCGACATGAAATAGTTCCCGACAGGGAGTTGAGAACTGAATCATAGGAACACTTACGGGGAGCGAGGGGGTAAGAGTGTGCTTTAGGGGAAGGAATTTGTTTTACGTAAAAATGCCGCGCTGCAGCACCATGCATGCAATAGGTAGTCACCCCGCGTAACCTGGTTATTTACCTTGGATTGTTCTTCAGGCAGCCGATTTGGTGCCACTAGCGTCGGGGGACGCGCTAAATTTTTTGGATGCTCTCCGAATCGATAAAAAATTTATGTGATCGTATGTTACGCGTGTTCGTGCTCTCGGGGTAGCAAATTTTGGCAAATATGGTCCAGGCTACGTAGCACGGCAGTAGGCCTGTTTTCGGTTGCGTGCATGAGCAGTACTTTATTCAGTTTCGTCAACAAGTAAGGCATTATATAATTGAAATCCGACAGGTGGAATACGCGCCTTCGCCCCAGTGCGCGCAACGCAATTCATGTGTGAGATAAAAACTGTAAGTCTTGGTACGGTGATGCAAGAATGTGTGTGTGTGATGGGGATTTGCTTCTAAAAGTCACCGTGCATTTTCTCTTATGCTAAGGGGACCCGTAACTCTGCAACCAAGTATCATTGGTATCCGTTCTCGCGCACCGAGATGTAATGTTGAAATGTCTCGTATCTATGGAAATCGTGCAATGTTTTTAATGGAACACCCTGTAATTTATACGTCCATCATTTCACCATGTATCAAAGAAACACCACAACGCCTACTCTGAAATTGAATATCCCGAAGCCACACGCGGTGAAAATTATCCGAAATTTCAAACAACTTGTGAGCGGCACTTTGATATTCCTCCACCTCACACTTCCAATTATGGCCATGATGAGAATTATGCGTATGTTTCATTAGATGGCAGTGAGGCAAAAGGGCCCATATAGGGACACTTTGACACATATAGGGACACTTCGACGTGTGGGGACATGTAGGGACACTTCGACGTGTCGGACACATGTAGGGACACTTCGACCCATATAGGGACACTTTGACACATATAGGGACGGTGGGGACACGTATAGGGACACTTCGACCCATACAGGGACAACGCGGCATACAAGCCGCCGCGGAAGGAATATGCATGAGCTGGATGACTGATCGGCATCTTCTTAGTCGCGGAGATCGGACATATGCACGTGGCATTCTCAGCATATTTTTTAATCGAGTGTCGCCTATTGAATAAAATAAAAAACTTTTTTAATTTCCTTGTGTATGGTGTTGTGTTATGTTGCACTATATTCTATTGTTTTGCACTGTTCAAAGTGCCCCTATATGTGTCCAACACATACAGGGACATGTCCATATATGGGCCCTTTTGCGGCAGTGAGGGCATATGTACTTTGCGTTATGTTCACGTCATTACTCTCACAAAGAGGCATTCATGAATCTAATATTTAATTGTAGTCATGACGGACGTGATCAAAACTATATAAGCAATGCTGCTCTTGGGTTTCCAAATTAACCTTTGCCTATATGTATACAGCATAGCAAATCCACACTCACATAATGGGGTCCGTAGTCACGGATGCAATATGCTACTCCTGCCCGTAGATGAAATAATCATACAATCCTTGGTTCCATAGAACATTGGCGCATCGCGCGTAGCGCAATGCACAAGTTGCACTTTGTGTGGAAGAATATGTTTCACTGTAAACATCAACGCATATGTTGCCTTGTGACCGAAGTTTTAACAAACGCGCAAGGCACACCTGACATGTCCTAATCACCTTAGTGTCTCACATGTATGGGAAATTTCCATTTGGACATATCTCCAAGAGTCAGCTTCCTACGCGGCATGCGGCCTTTCATGACCTTGATGAGGGTACAAAGGTGATGGCCGAATAATAAAATTGTCCAAAATGCATATCAAAATTAGCCCCAGGAAAACCGGGAGAGCCAGAGCACCTGGTCAAAACATCCACCGCCCTCTTAAAATCTTGATATGAACAATGGTGTGCTGTCGACACCTCTCCCTTCGTGGCACATGTACATCAGACCAACACACAGTGGCACATATACATAAGCCGACACACAGTTCCCCTCGCCTCTTTGTCAGACACACTGGATGGCGAAAGGCCAGGTAGACCCGATCGTCCAAACCCAAAGCGGATCTTGAGTTGAATACGGTCAGGGATGCTGCATCTGAGCAGTGTGCTGTATGCCAAGCGAATACTGCTTGGCTACCACTTCAAGCAACAACTTTCAAAGACTGATCGAATGGGCTATAGCATGCTTTAGCTAATGTGGAAACGAGGTGAAATGAGTGAGATACCTGTACCAAAATTCCATCATCGGGGGATTCGTCAAATTCTTTCGTACACAGGCGGACAGAAGGCAATTTGCAGCACTTCAACAGAAGTCAGCCCACCAACAACCAGTGGAGAAAAAGCCACATGCAAGGGCAGGACCGGGCCGTGACTAGCTCCACACACACCACACACTGTCAAAAACATGACATGCCATAAACATGTACTGTGCAGCTCCTACGCACGTGTGCAGAGACCAGGTGACCAGCAGGATTTCTGTTATACACATAGGTGCAGAGCAAGCTCAAATTTGGCAACTGACATGGGAGTCGGGCTTTAGGACTGAGTGTCCTCATGCTTTACCGGGAGTGAAAGAGAGCACATAGCAGTTACTGTGGGCGAAGAAAATTGTAAGAATGCGCAAGAGAAGGGCGCAGAAAGTTCCCCGCAAAACCCAGAGAAGAAGATGCATCCCGAGAACGACGACATTGTGTCAGCATATCGGGCTCAAAACTTGCATATGCGCCAAGGACTCTTTCATCCCATGGTCGCATGTGGAGCATTGTTGCACACGTAGTAGACACGAAAAAAATGACAAACTCTGGGAACACCAAGCACACACGCACCAGGTACGCCACAAGCGAGGCAGACCAGTTGAAGCCAACATATTCAGGAGCTTACCGAAACAGAAAGCATGCGAAAAAAGGGCGAGACCGTACAATAGCATGCATGCAACAGGGCCCGTGGGCAAAAACGGTAGGCGTGTAGCTTACTAAACTCTGCGGAGTAATCCTACGTTGACCCTGACAGCTCAATGAACGCCTACCAGTAGGCATGTGGCATACTAACAAGAGTCGTGCAGACACACCAATAGCACGCCCATTAAACACTGCCGCGCTTACCGCACCACACAAATACTGCGCCGCCTAAACAACGTGCAGGGTGATTACAGTCGACAAGGATTGTGAGGGGACAACAAAACAAAGGCAAAGGCGGGAAGTGTTCCACACTAAGGTGAAGGGACGACACAAAGTATGGACACGCATACTGAGGCGGGAGTATTTGTGCCGAAGCCAGGCCAACAACTCAGTGGATGATGGATGATTCAAGAGCAGGATAACGCATATGACCACACATGTCTATGTAAGTTGGAAGAGTTGACCACACGCCCATACATATTCAGGTCTATTGCTCCAGTGTCTTCATGAGTGTGTGTCACATATACACATATTTGCGAATCTTCTTCAAGTTTAATGTAACAAGAACCATCGTTACTTCACGGATTTTTCAATATATGCACGCATATGTGCTCATTCTTGTGCCGATGTCTAAGACAGCATATGTGTGTGTGTGGGTGGGTGTGTGCGTGTACTTATCCTTGCGTCGACTTCTTAAAAGAACCGTGATCCTAGCTATAAATTTCCCCAGAAAACCTGTGTGGGTGCTCTGTGTACCCATCGCTGGTGTGTGTATGTGAGGGTGCCTGTATGTTTAGGTGTAGTGCGCATGTGCCTTAGTGAAAGCAGAAACTGACTATGGTCTGTTCACCTTGCAAGAAGAAAGAGAATCTGATGTCAGAGGAACTCACCACTCAGTATGCTTAGGTTGGAGTATCCAAGATCGTTGTGAAGGTGTGAATAGAGATCTTCTAGCATCGCCGGGGCCCTGCCAAATAATTTCCGAGCATGCCTTCCCTCAAGCTTTCATAAAAGTATTCACGCAGGGGAACTGCAAACCTAAACCATTAAAACCTTCCGACCGAACAACAAAATAGCGAAAGTATCAGCAAGCAGGGAGTGGCCAGTGCACATGAGGGCCGAAGCGAGGATCGGAGAGTGGGAAGCACTCAGTGGTGTGTGTGTCTGCCGTCCACTCACCCGGTCACCACGCCGATAGCACGTCCCATCACTGAATTTGGCGCCTGAGCAGCCATAGTAAACCCAAGAATCTTACAAGAAGGACGTAACTCGCAATCGTGCCTCTCCACTTGACCCCACCACATTTCCTCAGGACAATAGTGCACTGACACGTTTAAAGGTTTCCAAGGTCTGCGCAAGCTGTAAGGGAAGAGTTCTAACAGCAGTCGAGGACACAGGTGGCTCGGTCTAAGAAGTGCGTCCTCTTCGGGGTACATAACTACGTAAGGCTACCGAGTGTACATAATATTTTCTTGCAACACGACGCCGGCACAAGAAATGCGGAGGAAAGCGAAACCAGGAGAAGTAGCTCCTCACCTTGTAGAAAGGCATCGCATCTTGTTCGGTGTACCCTGTTCTTGCGAAGCGGGCCAAAGCCTGGAGCTCGTGCGGCAAACCGGCTGTCTCAGTTCGCACTCTCTAAGGAAGTAAACAATCAGAGATGCAAGTACACATACCGCTTGCACTGCACTGCAAGTACACATACCGCTGGCACTGCAATCGTTAGTGATCCAGGCCGTGTTTAGCCGTTTCAAAAGAATCAAGACAGGGAGGCAGTGACGCTTGGGTTGAAGAGTGGAAAAACGGCTTCTCAAAGGCGAGTCCCAGCATATCTCGCTCCAATGTGTTGCCCCCATCAAGAATGTGGGGTTTCCATACTTTACAGCATGTAAACAGGGTTTCGTTTTATCGGGTATGAAATAGAACCCTATGAAGATCCTGTGAGAGGACAGCACATAGGGAGGACTCCTTTACGGATTAAGAACAGGTGAGCGCAACACCCACGCTCTACTTCACGTAATTCACACTTGAATACTGCAGTCAGTCTATTTCTGAATTTGACGGTCAGTAGATCCAGAGTGTCAGTCGAACCAGGGCGTGATCCACGTGAGGTCACCTGCATGCTGCGTTGGCCAGTGTATTCCCAAGCACTGCCATCTCGAAATAGGAAAAGAGAAGGGTATCCTTGAGTTCCAAGTCTCGCCTGGAGTCCTCTCTCCTTAGGGCCGTCGATCTGACAAAAATAAGTTCACGGGGTTAGTGGCAACGAGGATGAGGCCGCTATTGGCACGAGGTTACGAAGGAGATAACAGCTGACGACCGCTTCCTAGCACGAAAAGTCGGTTTGCATGAATGTACAGAAGTGCCAGTCTCGCAAACAGAGACAAATCCAAGCAATTTCACAATGTTGTTACATATGAATGTTGGATCTCGCAACCAACCTTTCCAAGAAACACTTCATTTTCGAGTTCTAAAGCGAGTTCCTCCCAAGCTGGAGCTAGCGTTTTGCAATCTGTCGTGATATACCAGGATGACCGTTAGACACAGCAAACGTGCGAAAAGTGAACCAGGTCAATAAGACTAGTTTGAAAGACTTACGAGAGCACCATTCAGCATACACTTTAACAAAGTAAGGTCCACGCGCCACCTGTGCAAATGGAGACTGTCAGCGGAGGATCACACACATCGTTTCCAAAATAATCAAACGACCGAACAAGTGTGTTTGTGCGTGCTGTTCGGTGTCGTCGTAGGTGTACCTCATCATCAAAGTTGTTGTCTGTAAGTTGCACGACTCGAGAACGCTTCTCCTTTATTGTGATTGCAGTCTCACAACTGGCTGCAAAAACAAATATCAACAGGGTTTTGAGATTCATGTGATCTTCCCGTGTTTGTGCCTTCCACAAGGAATTCAGTCGACGGTTACAGATCAACAGACGCGAGGTTGTAGCTCTGCTTGTCCGTGCCCTTCGGTTGAGTGAATAGAGCTTGCAGGAGGGGTATCACTGCTCGGTATCACTTTTTCTCGTTACACAGTTGAACAGTTGAGCGTAAACAAAGCTAACGTAAATGAAAACGTGCGGTTGGGGAAAATCTTATCTGAATCCGCTCTCTCTCGACGTCACATTTAAAAGTCTGTCTACAGTACTGTAGAGTCCAACCTCTGCTCCTTATGATTTGGAAACGGGTAAAGGTAGGCGCGCTGGAGGTTCACGGAACATGACAGAGTCATCGCGACTGTCATGTGACGGAATCACAGGTTCGATGAGACACAGCCGGCGAACCGGTTTTTTAATTCATTTCTTCATTTCTGATTTCATGCCAAGCCCATTGATCACGCGATTTGCTGTGACACTATTTTCGTTCTCTTAACTCTACAGTATCGTTCGCGGTCCGTTGACTTGAGCTTGACCACACTATGACTAAGAAAGAAGGTTGGCGCCCACAACCGTCAGAAACAATCCTTCGCCTAACAGGGCGAGCAGTCTGTGAGGCTGCTATGATACTTTCATGAATTGTTCACGTGTCTTGCTTGTGATACTTGTTTTGCGTCTTGCTATTTCATCATTCGACGGAGTGTGCAGGTGGGATTAGCAGCGCATGTTTTGTAAAGCAACTTTCCCTTTTCGCCAATAGGCACGCACCTCGTGATGTGGGATTCTAAGTTGGCATTTGTCAACTTAGCTTGGGATGAAACCCAACCACATCGGACTCGTGCTCACTTGTTCATTTGGTCACCTTGAATATGTAAGCAAAGTTTGAGGAGCAACGACTTAGTATAAGGCATCGGCTGTTCTATTTTTATGGGTTTGTAGCTAATTTGCGACCTCTTGAGGTGTGGAAGTCGAGGTTGGTGTATGCCAACCTTGCTTGGGCTCAAACCCAACCACATCGGACTCATCTCAGTCACACTTTTTTTAACTTCACTGCCATGTGTTATATGTTTTTTGTTGAAGTTGGGATGGGTCTTAGGCTGATTTCTTTTTTGGGTTTGAAGTTATTATCTTCGAACCCAAAAAGAAATTCAGCCATTGCCTTGAAGCCACGCAATACACCTCACACTTGGTAGTTGTATTGCTTGAACATTCTTCTATTGATACACACAACGACGAAGCCGCAGGTTGCGTAAAGCTTAAGGTATGTAAGCAAAGATGATTGGAGTGTATGCACTTTCCATGAACCCAAAAACGAATTCAACCTAAGACTATAATATAATCCTAACATCATAAGACGCAACTTTGCATAACTACTGAAGCTAAATTAAAGATATCAATATGAGTCCGATGTGGTTGGGTTTGAGCCCAAGCGAGGTTGGCATACACCAACCTCGATTTCCACACCTCAAGAGGTCGCGAATTAGCTACAAACCCATAAAAATAGAACAGCCGATGCCTTATACTAAGTCGTTGCTCCTCAAACTTTGCTTACATATTCAAGGTGACCAAATGAACAAGTGAGCACGAGTCCGATGTGGTTGGGTTTCATCCCAAGCTAAGTTGACAAATGCCAACTTAGAATCCCACATCACGAGGTGCGTGCCTTTTGGCGAAAAGGGAAAGTTGCTTTACAAAACATGCGCTGCTAATCCCACCTGCACACTCCGTCGAATGATGAAACAGCAAGACGCAAAACAAGTATCACAAGCAAGACACGTGAACAATTCAGGAAAGTATCATAGCAGCCTCACAGACTACTCGCCCTGTTAGGCGAAGGATTGTTTCTGACGGTTGTGGGCGCCAACCTTCTTTCTTAGTGTGGTCAAGCTCAAGTCAACGGACCGCGAACAATACTGTAGAGTTAAGAGTACGAAAATAGTGTCACAGCAAATCGCGTGATCAATGGGCTTGGCATGAAATCAGAAATGAAGAAATGAATTAAAAAACCGGTTCGCCGGCTGTGTCTCATCGAACCTGTGATTCCGTCACATGCCAGTCGCGATGACTCTGTCATGTTCCGTGAACCTCCAGCGCGCCTACCTTTACCCATTGGAAACGGACCAGGGGTGGACAGGTATATAATCGTTTGGCTTATATAAGCCGATTATATCGCTAATGGGGATATAACTATAAGCGTCGAAAATCAGGCCAAAAAGACGCTTATATTATATCCGATATAAGCGTCTTTGCTTATATAACTATAAGCGCATATATCGGCATATAAGCGCTTATTTCGGCGATATAAGCGCTTATATAAGCGCTTATATCACCACCACCTGGGCTGATATATTATACTGGTACTTTTATGGCTTTTAGTAAATGTTTGATTTATTTTCTTTTATATATTTTCTTGGCTTTTTGATTTCAATATGTGTCTACACACTGTGCACTGTCATATTCCGCTTGTATGACGTATCACTAAATAAAATCAGATATAGAAAATCCTGAATTCGCCCACGAACTGCTAAATTTAGGGGATTATAATCATTAAATTGTGCTTATATAAGCGTGTTTATGCTTATATAAGCGTCGATATAATATAAGCGTTGACGCTTATATCGACGCTTATATAAGCGTCGATATTACCATTATATCACCTCGACCCACGGTTATATAAGCGCTGACGCTTATATCTCAAGAATCGATATAACTGTCCACCCCTGAAACGGACCAAATTACCTTACCTTACTTACCTTACTTACCTTACTTAATCAGCAGCAAAGCGCGAATCCCAACGGGCGACACAGACAAACTTTCGATCTCACGGATGCTAGACGCTAACGATGACAGTGCCACCGCAGTCGCGTAGATTTACCGCGACGCCACCCACGCGTCATAGCATGGCAACCGCGCCTAGTGGAGATCCCCTAGATCGACCCGCCTAGTACTGTAAAGACATGCGATGCCGCTGCCGATGCCGATGCCGCTGCCGATGGGGATTTATCCGATAATTTCTTTATGGCGAGGGATGTTCAACCGTCATGCGTACATGTCGGGGGATTAACTTTTAATCCCCACGGTGTCACATCGATATCACCGATGTCATCCCCGATGTCATAAGCTCGTCATTTTTCTCTGGTGGATTCGTGTTTTGGGGTAATGCCGCTGAGCGTGTTTTGGGGTAATGCCGCCGAGAGCATTTTCACTGTGCTAAAGCATTTTTTACGGCTGAATATTATCTTCAGGATTATACTGCAGAGAGCGACACTATGAAAAATGTTTACTTTGTGCTCATATAATGCAACTAAAGTCGTAAGTCCGTGTGCCATCTCATAGGATTGTGCCTAAGGCGCGGCAATTACCGGTAATTTGAAAAGGGGGTCTGGTATTACCGGTAATTTTACCGGTAATTGCCATCCCAGTAATTTACCAAAATAATTACCGCCACTTATTGTATATGGAGTCAGGGGTAATTTGAAAAGGTGGCCTGGTATTACTGGTAAAATTACCGGTAATTACCATCCCAGTAATTTACCAAAAAAAATACTGCCGCGCCTTAATTGTGCCTAACGCTTTCCCAAAAAGCGCTTTCAAGCGCGCGTTCTTTGCATTTCATGCGTTGCTTACACACGGCTTAATCGGCGAAGCAAGGGGAATGAGGAATCAAAATGAGTCCTGAGGTATGCATATTTTACTCGTTATTTCATGCTTATCTCCTCGCGCTTTATTGTTCTTGCAAACTGTTGGGCTGAATAGGTTTTCGTTTGATTTAGGCGTTCGCAACCCAAACTTCACGAAAGCAATTCTAGTTCGATTCTTTGCGGAATCGAGCCAAATCTCCGGCAAATAAAAGGTAAACGTCTGAACTTTCATATTTTATCATATACGACACCTTAGACCTCCAGTAACTTGCATATTTCTCCTTGGCTGAGCAGAGTTTGGCGCTGTTTGACGCATTACTTACCCATATAAGATTAGGCGCACAAGGCGGAGGAATGCGCCGAAATGCCTCATCTTTGGCGCATCTTGAAGGTTATTGTAAGCACTTTCATATTTTGTATTGCATACGGTCATGAACCGTCATGAACTTTCGCAATATTGCGAGGGGTGTGTGGTATTGTGGCAGGGCGGTGCTCTACTTGCTCACACAAGATAAGGCGTACAAGGCGAAGGAATGCTCAGAAACGCCTCATCTTTGGCGCAAATAAAAGGTAACATATCGAACTTTCATATTTTCTATTGCATACGGCCATGAACTGTCATGAACTTCCACAATATTGCGATGAGTATAGGGTATTGTGGCAGTGGCGTGCATTACTTGCCCACACAAGATTAGGCGCACAAGGCGGAGGAATGCTTAGAAATGCCTCATCTTCGGCGCAAATAAAAGGTGGTATATAGGACTTTAATATTCTCTTTTGCATACGGTCATGAACTGTCATGAACTTCCACAATATTGCGATGAGTATAGGGTATTGTCGCAGGGCGGTGCTTCAATTGGCGGTACAAGATTCGTTGTAGAAAGTGGAGTAGTGTGCCAAAATGACCCATATTTGGTGCATATGAAAGGTAATATATAGGACTTTCATATTTGCTATTGCATATGGTCATGAACTATCATGAACTTTCGGAATATTGCGATGGGTGTGGGGTATAGTGGCAGGGCGGTGCTTCGATTGGCGGTACAAGATTCGTTGTAGAAAGTGGAGTAGTGCGCCAAAATGACCCATCTTTGGTGCATATAAAAGGTAATATATTTGACTTTCATATTTGCTATTGCATATGGTCATGAACTATCATGAACTTTCGGAATATGGCGATGGGTGTGGGGTATTGTGGCAGGGCGGTGCTTCGATTGGCGGTACAAGATTCGTTGTAGAAAGTGGAGTAGTGCACCAAATTGCCCCATCTTTGGTGCATATAAAAGGTGATTGTCACTTGTACCATATCTTTGCACCCTCTTGCTTATTATCAACCCTTGGTCTTTGTGTTTTATGAGGCAAGTGAATGTTAGAGTCGAGTCCCCTTAGACCCATCAAGAACTTTAAGGAGAGGCTGTAGAGGGGGCAGCACCTATGGAGCATGCATGGGAGCATATGGGGGATGGGCCCACTGCAAAGAGGGCCTATAGAGGGTCAGTTTGGTATAAGGAAGGCTCCGGGGGCCTTCGGGAGCTCTCGGGGACGGCACCCTAAAGAGAGGGGGCGCATTGAGGGGAGGGGGGTGGGTGGCAAATTTGCACCCCCTTCATTGATAGGGTTCCGAGGGAGCAGCACCCGTAAGTCATGCATGGGAGCATATGGGGGACGGACCCACTGTATAGAGGGCCTGTAGAGGGTCATTTTGGTATAAGGAAGGCTCCGGGGGCCTTCGGGAGCTCTCGGGGACGGCACCCTAAAGAGAGGGGGCGCATGGATGGGGGGGTGTGGGTGGGTGGCAAATCTGCAGCCCCTCCATCAAGAGGCTGTAGAGGGGGCAGCACCTATGGAGCATGCATGGGAGCATATGGGGGATGGGCCCACTGCAAAGAGGGCCTATAGAGGGTCAGTTTGGTATAAGGAAGGGCCCGGGGGCCTTCGGGAGCTCTCGGGGACGGCACCCTAAAGAGAGGGGGCGCATGGATGGGGGGCATGGATGGACAGGATAGGGTATAGTGAGTGAAGCAGGGTGAATTGCCCATAATGCATGGCACAGCCTGAAAGGGCTGTGTGCACTGAACATTTTGGTATAAGGATGGGTGGAGGGGGCTTAGTGAGCTCCCGGGAGGGTCCATTTGGGCTAGGGGGGTAGGATAAGGAGCATTGTCATCCAGCATGTCATCAGCTGTCATACAGGATAGGATATAGTGAGTGAAGCAGGGTGAATTGCCCATGATGCATGGCACAGCCTGAAAGGGCTGTGTGCACTGAACATTTTGGTATAAGGATGGGTGGAGGGGGCTTAGTGAGCTCCCGGGAGGGTCCATTTGGGCTAGGGGGGTAGGATAAGGAGCATTGTCAATTTGTCATCCAGCATGTCATCAGCTGTCATACAGGATAGGATATAGTGAGTGAACCGGGGTGAATGGCCCATGATGCATGGCACAGCCTGAAAGGGCTGTGTGCACTGAACATTTTGGTATAAGGATGGGTGGAGGGGGCTTAGTGAGCTCCCGGGGGGGTCCATTTGGGCTAGGGGGGTAGGATAAGGAGCATTGTCATCCAGCATGTCATCAGCTGTCATACAGGATAGGATATAGTGAGTGAAGCAGGGTGAATTGCCCATGATGCATGGCACAGCCTGAAAGGGCTGTGTGCACTGAACATTTTGGTATAAGGATGGGTGGAGGGGGCTTAGTGAGCTCCCGGGGGGGTCCATTTGGGCTAGGGGGGTAGGGTTAGGAGCATTGCCATCCAGCGTGTCATCAGCTGTCATACAGCATAGGCTATAGTGAGTGAAGCAGGGTGAATGGCCCATAATGCATGGTACAGCCTGAAAGGGCTGTGTGCACTGAACATTTTGGTATAAGGATGGGTGGAGGGGGCTTAGCGAGCCCCCGGGAGGGTCCATTTGGGCTAGGGGGGTAGCGTTAGGTGCATTGTCATCCAGCATGTCATCAGCTGTCATACAGCATAGGCTATAGTGAGTGAAGCAGGGTGAATGGCCCATAATGCATGGCACAGCCTGATAGGGCTGTGCGCACTGAACATTTCGGTATAAGGATGGGTGGAGGGGGCTTAGCGAGCCCCCGGGAGGGTCCATTTGGGCTAGGGGGGTAGCGTTAGGTGCATTGTCATCCATCATGTCATCAGCTGTCATACAGGATAGGCTATAGTGAGTGAAGCGGGGTGAATGGCCCATGATGCATGGCACAGCCTGAAAGGGCTGTGTGCACTGAACATTTTGGTATAAGGATGGGTGGAGGGGGCTTAGTGAGCTCCCGGGGGGGTCCATTTGGGCTAGGGGGGTAGGGTTAGGAGCATTGTCATCCAGCGTGTCATCAGCTGTCATACAGCATAGGCTATAGTGAGTGAAGCAGGGTGAATGGCCCATAATGCATGGCACAGCCTGAAAGGGCTGTGTGCACTGAACATTTTGGTATAAGGATGGGTAGAGGGGGCTTAGCGAGCCCCCGGGAGGGTCCATTTGGGCTAGGGGGGTAGGGTTAGGAGCATTGCCATCCAGCGTGTCATCAGCTGTCATACAGGATAGGGTATAGTGAGTGAAGCGGGGTGAATGGCCCATGATGCATGGTACAGCCTGAAAGGGCTGTGTGCACTGAACATTTTGGTATAAGGATGGGTGGAGGGGGCTTAGTGAGCTCCCGGGGGGGTCCATTTGGGCTAGGGGGGTAGGGTTAGGAGCATTGTCATCCAGCGTGTCATCAGCTGTCATACAGCATAGGCTATAGTGAGTGAAGCGGGGTGAATGGCCCATGATGCATGGCACAGCCTGAAAGGGCTGTGTGCACTGAACATTTTGGTATAAGGATGGGTGGAGGGGGCTTAGTGAGCTCCCGGGGGGGTCCATTTGGGCTAGGGGGGTAGGGTTAGGAGCATTGCCATCCAGCGTGTCATCAGCTGTCATACAGCATAGGCTATAGTGAGTGAAGCGGGGTGAATGGCCCATAATGCATGGTACAGCCTGATAGGGCTGTGTGCACTGAACATTTTGGTATAAGGATGGGTGGAGGGGGCTTAGTGAGCTCCCGGGAGGGTCCATTTGGGCTAGGGGGGTAGCGTTAGGTGCATTGTCATCCAGCGTGTCATCAGCTGTCATACAGCATAGGCTATAGTGAGTGAAGCGGGGTGAATGGCCCATGATTCATGGCACAGCCTGAAAGGGCTGTGTGCACTGAACATTTTGGTATAAGGATGGGTGGAGGGGGCTTAGTGAGCTCCCGGGGGGGTCCATTTGGGCTAGGGGGGTAGGGTTAGGAGCATTGTCATCCAGCGTGTCATCAGCTGTCATACAGCATAGGCTATAGTGAGTGAAGCAGGGTGAATGGCCCATAATGCATGGCACAGCCTGAAAGGGCTGTGTGCACTGAACATTTTGGTATAAGGATGGGTAGAGGGGGCTTAGCGAGCCCCCGGGAGGGTCCATTTGGGCTAGGGGGGTAGGGTTAGGAGCATTGCCATCCAGCGTGTCATCAGCTGTCATACAGGATAGGGTATAGTGAGTGAAGCAGGGTGAATTGCCCATGATGCATGGTACAGCCTGAAAGGGCTGTGTGCACTGAATATTTTGGTATAAGGATGGGTGGAGGGGGCTTAGCGAGCTCCCGGGAGGGTCCATTTGGGCTAGGGGGGTAGGGTTAGGAGCATTGTCATCCAGCGTGTCATCAGCTGTCATACAGGATAGGCTATAGTGAGTGAACCGGGGTGAATGGCTTATGATGCATGGTACAGCCTGATAGGGCTGTGTGCACTGAACATTTTGGTATAAGGATGGGTGGAGGGGGCTTGGTGAGCTCCCGGGAGGGTCCATTTGGGCTAGGGGGGTAGCGTTAGGAGCATTGTCATCCAGCATGTCATCAGCTGTCATACAGCATAGGCTATAGTGAGTGAAGCGGGGTGAATGGCTTATGATGCATGGCACAGCCTGATAGGGCTGTGTGCACTGAACATTTTGGTATAAGGATGGGTGGAGGGGGCTTAGTGAGCTCCCGGGGGGGTC
>LGRX02014804.1:0-11329 GCA_001247695.2 Cymbomonas tetramitiformis
TCCGCGCTGCACCAAATGGAGGGCGGGCAACACCGGGCGCCGCTCTGATCCGCGCTGCACCAAATGGAGGGCGGGCAACACCGGGCGCCGCTCTGATCCGCGCTGCACCAAATGGAGGGCGGGCAACACCGGGCGCTGCTCTGATCCGCGCTGCACCAAATGGAGGGCGGGCAACACCGGGCGCCGCTCTGATCCGCGCTGCACCAAATGGAGGGCGGGCAACACCGGGCGCCGCTCTGATCCGCGCTGCACCAAATGGAGGGCGGGCAACACCGGGCGCTGCTCTGATCCGCGCTGCGCCACGTGGCCGCTTGCAGGAGTGGCTGTGGTGCGAGTCATGGTGTGGTGACGCCACCAAGTCCAAGGCGCGCACGATCGACCTCTGCAACAACCCTATGACTAAGGTGGGACGCAGCGCCACGCCCCCCTCACGACAGTGAAAGCAGCATGCTAAGGGGGGCGCACGCAGGCCGCCTGCGGGGCCCTTGGCTTCGTGCGCTGCACACACAGGGGCCTCACTGTGCCCGCTCATAATACTCCTGAAGACTTCGTCCCAGCACCCACAACGCGAGAAACTCTGCCACTCGGGGTGAACTACCCTCTTGAACCGTGGCCGTTTCAATGGTGTACCTGCACGCCCCTACTACGCACATGGACATCTGATGTACCCCTACCACGCACATAGACATCTGAGCCACCTGCACCCCACCACCCCCCACTCGTATGGACATGTGATTGGAGTGTAAACCGAAATTATAGATTACAGAACAAGAGATAATCGCTTTCGTAACGCAGCTCCCCTCATCAACGGATCTCGAGGGCGCTGTTTCCCATGCTTGAAGTTTTGAAAGGAGCCACCTCCTCTGCTACCTGAAATCCCGAAAAAAAAGCGCAGTGTGTGCGTGTGTGTGAGATTTTCGTCACTAGATACGAGTACTTAGGTGTCCGTCTTTGGTTTTTCCCCGTCGGACGTCCATGCCGGCGACCGGTGGCAATTTTTTGGGGTGCCCAGAGCGAGTAGGGGAGACCTTGGTGGAGCTTCCACCGCAGCTGGGGATCCCCTGTTTGGTTTGAAACCTTTAACTTGCCTGGGCTCGAGCAGCAGAGTGGAATAATTGCATGACGGACCTGCGTTGCAAAGCTGGATGAGCTCCCAGCTACCCCACGTTTTTGGTTGTGATTCGTGTTTGTGGTGGGGTTGCTTTGCGCTTGGTTTGGGATGTGTCGAAGCGGATGGTATCTTGCCACGGCCCCGCCCTGTTCCTGAATGCTTCTCACTCCACTGGCTTTTGTCGGCGGATCTCATGCCGTTCAGTACGTGTGTGTAGGACTTCACTGCAGCTGGGTTTTCCCGTTTAACTCTGCCTTGCCTGGGCTTGAGCACCGACGTGGAATACTTTCATAACGGCCCTGTAGTGCAAAGTTTGATGATATTTCAGCTACCTTATACTTTTTGTCCTTTTACTAGAGAGTGTGTGGCTGATCCTTGGATCAATTCCTTTGGCACCACGTAGCCAGAGAAGATTGCTATGCACCCACACCGGGGATCAAAGGATTCAGTACACACCTCAGGACACTTATCCGGATTTTCCAGAGCTCACTGGTGAAGAATGGGACCCCCTAAGCCTCACTGGGCCACCTGAGCCCCTCTGCAGCTGTACTGCCGGCGCAATACTGCTGTGTCGCTGAAGCCAGTTCACCTCTGCCCCCTGAGCTGCTCGAGCCATCTCTCCACCACCAAGCATACGCTCAGGACCACCCCTCTGCTCCCTGAGCCTCACTGGGCCACCTGAGCCCCTCTGCGGCTGCCCTGCCGGTGCACTGCTGCTGTGTCTCCGAAGCCGGCTCACCTCCGCCCCTCGAGCCACTCGAGCCATCTCTTCACCACCAAGCCCACACTCGGGACCACCCCGCTGCCCTCTATCTACCCGAGAGCCTGGTTTCAAGAGAGCTTGCCCACCCACGACACGGCCGGAATCCCCAAGGGCTGCCTCAAGGGGCTGAGAATGATGAACTGGATTGCCCCCATCCGAACTTGCTCATCCACCACCGATCTACTCCCAGCCCCAACTCTATGGGAATGAAGCCATTGCACTGAATGCCTTGCTAGGAAGTTCCTACAAAGTTGAGCGATACACTCTACACTTGCGCTGCAACTGCCGTTCTGCACTGTTCCTACTTGGGGTCCCATCCCCACAGTTGCCTGTGTGTGCCAAGACCTCCCGGTCACAAACCGCTTATCGCCTTCCCGACAGGTGTTCATCACTGTTAGTTCCGGCACGGCCAACAACCTCGTCCCGTGGGCAGGGAAGCTGACGAGACGTGTATGTATGTCTGTGTGATATCTTGAGTTGCGTGATGTTACGCAGTCTCGTGTGTTTGGCAGTGATTGGTACATACATATATCCATCCATGCTGCTTTGCATTGGTTTAGAGGTGTGTGTGTGTGTGTGTGTCGGTGTTTTCTTGGCACAGCTCCGCCCTGTTTGGGTAGATTCCATTTGTCTGATGTACAGCTGTAAAGTTCTTGAATGTTTCTCACATCCACTGGGATGCTGGTGGGCCGGCTTTTGTCGGCGGGCCTTATGCCGTTCCGTGTATCCTGTTCTGGGGGGGTCAGTGCAATCTGTGGGCGCCGGGGGGGGGCCTTACTGAGCCACGCGCTGGAGTGATGCCAGGAGCCGAAGTTGGATATGGCGCGGCGCATCGTGGGCGAGTGGAGCGACTACGATGAGGTGGTGCGGGGGCTGACTGAGCGCGTAGAGGCGATGCAAAGCGGTATGTCTGCTTGACACCCTGGCGGGCTAGATGAGTCACTGCAGCTCCCGGAGCTGCTATTGCTAGGTTCAAGGCCGCTTGTTTGCAGCCTCTGATTGGTTCAGTTGGAGTTGGGGCAGCTCCGCACTAGGAGCTGGAGACTTTAGTTCAACACTTCACCAAGGGCGTGGTAGCAGGTGCTGGCATGCTGTGCATGTGTTAGGGCTCACTCTGTAACCCTGGGACCAACTATTGTTGGGCAATCATCGGTCACATCGTATCATCTTTCCATGCTGCTTTGCATCTGGGTTGGGAATATGTAGGAGTTGGTGGTATCTTGTCACGGTCCGGCCCTGCTCCTGATTTGCTTCTGACATCCACTGGGATGATGGTGGGCTGGCTTTTGTCGGCTGATTTCATGCCATTCAATGTGTTAGGGCTCACTAGTTAATTATTGGAAAATGAAATGAAGCGAAGAGGATTGCTTGGAGGGGCCAAAAGGCATGTCGAAGTCGAATTCCTTTGTGCACTCAAATGTGAAATATGCAACACCAACGGGACATGCACGGGACATGCAGGGGATACAGGGGATGCTGCGGGCGCCAATATTGTACTAGAGGACGCGACACCAGCAGAGCAAGTATCAGAGGAGGCAGCAGGGACTGCTGACGTGCCTCACAGCCATGACGCCGAGTTGTGAGCCAATAGCATCATTGTGCAAGCGGATGTGAAGAAGGAAATGCAACGAGGGACTGGATCTGATTAGGGAGGAGGTGGGCCGATAGAATGTGATTGATTTTCAGCAGCTTTCCCATTCTGTGCTGCAGCCAGTAGATAGTATAGAGCATACACTGCATTCGACTGTTGACTTCCTAGTGAGAATATGCGTTCAACTTTAGTAGCAGATTTTGGGGGCAAGATACAATATGGAACTTGCGCCTGCTGGTAGCATAGGGCTGCATGAGAAGGGCTAATAAGGAGGAACCTGACTGCACTTACTGCATTTTCTCAAAGCCATGTTTGCCTTGCTGATAATGACTTGGTGTTTTGCTTTGGCGTTTGTTGATAAATTGTAAACAAATAAGCAGATGTGTGATGAGCTAATGAACGAAAGGAGTAAATATCCAGGATGGAAGGGAGTAAATGTTCAGAATGGGCTGTACATTCTAAGGACCCGAGAGCCATCCATGATCAAATGTGGCAACACTTTGGGAATCTTACTGGATATTGCCCCTGTCTCAAATGCTGCCGCTATCAGCTGGTAGGGAATATGTCTACTGTCCTGGACGGTTTCTTGATCAACAGTTTGGAACGTCAGCTAAAATGAAATTGTCGGTCAGAGGGTGTCATCGCAACTTTGTAAGCATGACAGGATTCTGTGCATGTCGCCCAGCATGGAAATATGGGTGAACGGGAATGTGTACACGCACGATCCCTGAGACCCCACCTGTTTTTTTTAAGCTCGATGGATCCATGAAACCAGGCATATCGTCTGGTCATATCGATAGTCTGTGCAGTGTTTCACCTCCCAGCAAATGCCTGTACACACATGTTATTTTGATGGGCATGCTTATCATGTGCGTTGTTTCGTTTCTGGGATGCCCCATTCGTCCTCTGGGATAGCTTTAAATCATGAGGTGCCACCGCCCAATCAAAGCGGCGTGAAAATACGCATGGTTTGCGCCTGTGCAAGTTAATCATGATTATTCTATCCGCCGGCAGCATATACTTGACCATTACGAATAATCGAAAATACGCGCGGAAATCTCTCGCGGACCTTCCCATGGGCCCCAACACATTGTAAGGACCTTGTTAAAAATAGAAAATGAGGTAAAACCAGTCACCATTCACCGTGTCTTTGAAGAGTGTTGCTGTCTGAAAATTTTCTGCCGCAGGCTTTGGCTAGCGTACCAAATCCACGTTTCGGCGGACGAATATATAAAGAGGTATCAGAAACTTTATTGTAAGGTTCACATCTTACAATTGAAATGTCAAAGGCGCGCGGCAAACAAACAAACACATTCAAATGCCAAAACAACTACCTAGCAAAACATCATGCAAATTCCCAGCGTTCACCCATGCTGATAATCATAACTAGCCCTGCGAGCCGTGCAATGCAACTAATAGGTCGAAAAGCTATTCATGATTATCAGCATGGGTGAATGCCGTGAATCTGCATGATGTTTATCTAGGTGGTAGTTTTGGCATTTGGATGCGTTTGTTTGTTTGATGTGCCTTTGACCTTTCCATTGTGCGATGTGAACCTTACAATGAAGTTTCTGATACCTCTTTATATATATATATATCCGATATAGCACATTTTTGAAAAATGTCTTGGGAATGGGCATAATATGCTATTGATAAATTCACTTTGATGTAACTTAGATATCTGCGAAAATTAAATTTGCAACAAGAAAGTGTGTGCACTTAATCCCTGTTTTCGGGATAATTATTTGGTGATAGTATTATCGTTGTCCCATTAATTACGACGAGTCTTTACTCTTTAGTCCGTGTGGCGTGCAACATATTTGCATTCGTGTAGCATGAGGCGTACATAACTGTAGTCATATCGTATATCGGATATCGTCTCATCGCGTCCGATGAAGTGTAAAGATATACACTTGTGACACAGCTGTTTCTGCTGTCATATGCTGGCATGTCATGGCCTTTGAAATCATTCCATGTTATCAGCCATGCCTTGTTGATGCCTCGAGTTTGCAGAATTTCGCGCAGCACTCCACTAGATTTTTCAAACAGATATATGAAGACCCCGCTCACGCTGCACGGCCTATATTTTTTCGAAATCTTCATATTGCAGCGACTGTTCTGTGGCAGCCCCGCTGTGTGCTCTCACTTTCCCTTTTTTTGTTTTCTATAGATGGTCTTCGTCAACAAAATAGTGGCATCGTCGTTTGCTCGGCATGCCCTTTACGCCATGACCGAGTCCCCGGGTAGGCCCAGTTACGTGCGGCGTCACCACTTTAAATTTTGGTAAAAGTGCTCAGGACGACAGCTGCCGCATCAATACTCATCAACTGCACTTTACGCGCCCCGTCGCCCACATTTCGCCGTTTGTGCACAAGTGGTTGCGGATTTGTTGTGCCAGGGGACACTGGCCCTTTTAAGCCGTTCGATTGGTATATTGTATTTCTACCCAATGTGGCCGCGCAATGGAAATGGGCACGAAAGGGGACCCCGAGCCATTGACTGCGTACTTTGGGGAGCGAAAGCCTGCCCTACGGTCCTAGGAAATTGTAGTATGTGTACTAAAGGTGTACTAAAGGCATACTAACAGCAGTATATGTAGTCAAGTTAGTATGCCGCTAGTATGCGGTTAGGATACCGTTACGGTACCCACTAATGGAGACTAGATATTAACGGCATACTAACGCCATACGTCTTAACGACCCGTTAGTACGTGCATATGATGCCGTTAGGACGCCCCTAACACATGCATCTTAACTGGTTTTAGGATGCCGTTATGATGTTCGTAGGACGACGTTAGGACATACTAACAAATGCATATTAACAGGCGTTAGGATGCCATTATGGTGCTCGTAGGACGACGTTAGGACATACTAACACATGCACTATAACTGGCGTTAGGATGCCATTATGATGTTAATAGGACGACGTTAGGACATACTGACACATGCACTATAGCTGGCGTTAGGATGCCATTATGATGTTAATAGGACGACGTTAGGACATACTAACACTGACACCCTAAAGGCGTCCTAACGACATGCTATCTGGGACATAGTAACGGCTTACTGATATTGTTATGGACGGAGTGTGCAATAGCAAAACAAGATTGGGAAACAATGCAAGCAAACGTGCTACAAAACTATGAAACAAGTTTGATTTATTTGCACAAGTACAAAAATTCACAATTACAAAAATGTTACCAATAAGGTACTTACGCGTGAGGGGCATCCTCCTCACGCATCCTCCTCGGGGGGGCCCGCGAAGGCGTGCTCTAATGCCCCGTACCGGATGTACGAGGCATCTACGACTAGGGGCAAGGGGCTAGCAGCCAGGGCAACGTTTGTTTTCCCCCGGAAGGCTGCCCAAAAGTATCTTTCAAGGTCCTTGCCCCTTACAAGGGCTTTATTTAGGAAGGGGTCGGCTTTTTTGAGAATCGTGTTCATGGCCGTGACCCCCTTCCCGGCGAACTCGTCGACACCTGAGTTGCCTGTTCGGTGGTTTGCCTTCGATATCTGTGGCAAACCAGATTAAGTTAAGTTAGTGAAAGTGAATACGGGGAAAGTGAATACAGCTGCAAATTCCGTTAAGACGCCAATAACATACTAAAGGAGTCCTAAAGGCATCCTAAAGGCAAAAAGTGCAGCAAAACTCACCTCCAGACCCAGGAAGAGGGGGGGGAGCTTCAGCTCCTCGGATACGTGCCAATGCTCCACTGACTGGTGGAGGTCACACACAGTGACCTTCCCTGCCAACAGGGGCACCTCCTGTTTTAAAGCCCCGTTGGAGGTGAAGTATTCCTTCTCCTCCAATGGGGCTTTGATGGCCTCGTCATCGGCCGTAGGGCGGGCGTAGACGTAGACCTCGGTCCCCACTGGATACCTCGAGGCCAGGTTGACGTGGTCTTCCTCGTCCGACTGGGTGCCTCCATGTCCCCCCCCCTCCCCCTCCTTGCCCTTGTCGCGAGGATCCTCCTTGCCCTTTTTGGCCTTTTGGGCTCTCGTGCTTTTGGAGGGAGAAGCCCCGGGGGCCTCCTCCGACTCAGCAGGTCGCTTTCGGAGGGGCTCTTCCTCTTCGGCGTCCTCCTCCTCTTCGTCCCCGAGGGATAAAACGCTCTTCGACCACGAGGCCAGTAAACACTCGCCTGCAAAGCAGTTAGTAAACAGTTAGTATGCAGTTAGTATGTTAGCGCCATACTAAAGGTGTACTAACAGAAAACACAGTGTCCAGAGAGGAAATAAGTTAAGCATGTTTTCACAAAAGGGCTCATTACGTGCAACTTACGTGTATCCTCCAGGCTAGGGAGGCCCTCCTCGTACGTGGTGGGAAGAGCCACAGGCTCAATCCCAGCTTTTTTCAAGGCCTCAAGCTTTGCCGCGTCGTTGTAGACCGTGAGGGAGATTCCCTCCGCCCCCTCCACCTTCGCGAAGGGGTGCTTTGCGTGGGGCTTCAAGACCCACGCTTTGCCCTTCTTCTTCCACGATCCATAACGGAACGCGGAGCGGAAGTTGTTGACGTCGTTTCTTATCTTCCCCTGTATATAGGGGATGATTGCGACGTCCACGGAGTGGTCGTGACCACTCTCCTTGGCGATTTTGCGCACGAGCTCGGCGTACGCTTCTTGTTGGGCCCCCACGTTGACGAGGGGATTCCATTCCTTCATCGCCACTGAGTATTCGCACAACGTGAAGGAAGAAGAAAGTTAATTAAGCAACAAGAATACAACCTAGCAACGACAATCCAACGAACCGCGGTGCGCACCCGTCTCTTTGTTGATCGCGGCGCGCACCGCCCGCTCGTGGGGTTGTAGAACCCCGCGATTGCGCATGCGCACCCCAACCGCTCCCTCTTTTAATTTTCGGGGGGGCCTTTGCTTGCTATTACTCCACTTGGCATCTTTTGCGGTGGCGGGGGCGGAGGCGAATCCCTCTTCGCTTTTTCTATGCCACGACACGTAGTCCAACAAGCCCGCCAATGATTTCTCCTCTCCCATAGCATCGCAGAGGTCGTCGTATGCCTCTCGCTCCTCGGTTGTGGGGTGACTCATCGATGCGTGGATGTTTGAGTGAGGGGCTGCGTGGCTTAGGGTGTGTACGGTTTGGTACGGGTGAGTTGCGTCTTTATCGATGAGACACCACGCAGAGTGAAACGTTAAGACGCCTTTAGTTGGCGGCTAGCATGCTACGGCGCTCCTCCCCGGTTACCGTTCGAACTTCGGTTCGTTACCTTGCATTCGCATTGACCACGCAGTTCGAATTTGTGGCGCTCAATTTTCTTTTTTCGTGACCTTTTTACGCAAGCCCTTCTGTGTCATACGTTGTGTCATTGAACCTGGTCACTTTGCATCTGCGGTGAGCATCGCTCTTGCCGTAATCGTCTAGTGGTAGGGTGTCGCTCCTGAAGGCGGAGGGTGTGCGGTTCGAATCCCTGTAAGGGGCAGTTATATATAAGAAACGATTTTGTTCGGTCCATTCTTCTGGGTGTCACCTCGACCGTCCGATTGCTACAAAATCATTGGGGGTGAGAACTTTCCATTTTATTTCTTTTGTTTATATTTATTTTTTTGCTCCTGCGCATTTTGAAAAAATCGTGCGCACAAAATGCTTCATATCTATGGCAAAAAAAACAAAACCAACATTTTGCTTGGAGGGGTGTGTTCCCTTCAACTTGCCCATTTCCCTGCCAAATTTTTGTTTTTTTTGTTTTTTTCGCTATTTTTGGGTCTTATAGCTTATGTCATACAAGTCATATGACGTTAGTACCCCTTTAGCATGCCATGTACATTACGCGGATATTATGCCGGTAGCATGCTCTTATGATGTCATTTAGTATCCTAACGCCAGACTTGCAGTTTTTTTGTTTTTTTTTGTTTGCATGCGTCTTTGTTACTATGCCGTTACGGTACCCACTAATGGAGACTAGACGCCGTTAACATGCTATCGCCACGCCGTTAGCGGCATACTAGTGGAGACTAGACGCCGTTAACATGCTAACGCCACGCATGCTAAAGGCGTGCTAACTACATGCTAACGGCGACAACATGTTAAAGGTGTCCTAAGGGCGTGCTTTAGGGTGCACATCTTAACGCGCCTAGAGGAATATTCCTCAAAAGATTCCCTGGTTAGGACACCTTTAGGAGGCCTTTAGGATGCCTGTAGTTCGCCCATCCTAACGGTATCCTAATGACACCCTAACGTGTGGCATTAGGACTCCTTTATGACGTACTAACCGCGTCTTAACGCGCCTAGAGGAATATTCCTCAAAAGATTCCCTGGTTTAGGACACCTTTAGGAGGCCTTTAGGATGCCTGTAGTTCGCCCATCCTAACGGTATCCTAATGACACCCTAACGTGTGGCATTAGGACTCCTTTATGACGTACTAACCACGTCTTAACGCGCCTACGGGGGGAGGGGGGGGGGTCACAGGCCTGCGATGCCCCGTAAAGCACTTCGCCCCGGAGAGCATTTCTCCGCGCTACGTGAACAATGGACTCGCCAACTTCCCCCCGATGCATCCGATGACCAGTTCGTGCAGGCGTCCGCAAGTACACCCCGTGCGGCCCCGGGTCACCGTGGGCTTTCCCTCCAACGACAAGAACGACCGGTGGCCAAAACGCGTGCGCCACGACTAGCCCGAATGGCCATGTGTCACCCAGCACCTCACCCAGTACCCTTGGCACCACCGCGTGGTCCGGTGAATATTGCCACCTCCGCACCATCAAATCCGGCGGTACCACTTGCTGCCGATACCGTCGGTTGTCCGGAGGGTTTCCGGTTGGGTCAACATTTCGAGGAGCACACGAAGAAGTTTCGAGTTAGCCAATGGGCGGAAACCACTGAGGCGTGCGTGAATGATGCAAGGTGAGTGATTTCGTTTTTTCAAGGACCCTTTGAAAGTGCCCTAACTTTCAGTTGGACTCTTGAATCACAATCGTCCATTTGGACCTTCGCAGCACTGTCGCACACACATGATGCCGTTAGCATGGTAAAGACTATGTATCGACGTACTAGCGACATCTTAACTGCACTCTAACGTGGCAGGTGCCAAACGGAAGACATGATGCGTGCTCTTTGTCACGTAACCGCTTGTAGATTGGAAGCGCGTAAGTCGAGAAACGTCGGCATGGTTCAGATTTACACTTGTGGTCATCGCAAGGACGAACCAACTTGCATGACTCCCCGCGACTTTCATCGTTGCGCCCAAGACATGCTAACGACCCTACGGTACCCGTCATGGTTGCCGATCCCGTCCATTTTGGAAGAAGAACCGGGCAAGGTAATGTACGCCGACCGCGTATTTTCCATAAAATTACGGACACGTGGCGTGCGACATTGTCTCATGTCCATTGCCACTGCAATCATGCTCATTGTCGCAGCCTCCATCGATAACACCACCCCTCTCTCGATATTGATACGAGATGTCGACGACTCCCCGCCGCCCGCCTCGCCTTCACCGCGCCCCGAGCCGATGGCCGACCCCACCGATGACGACACCACCCCTCCTTCCTCCTTGATACGAGACGTCCACGACTCCCCGCCGCCCGCCTCGCCTTCGCCACGCCCCGAGCCGATGGCCGACCCCACCGATGACGACACCACCTCTCCTTCCTTGATACGAGAGACGTCCACGACTCCCCGCCGTCCGCCTCGCCTTCACCGCGCCCCGAGCCAATGGCCGACCCCACCGATGACGACACCACCCCTCCTTCCTCCTTGATACGAGACGTCCACGACTCCCCGCCGCCCGCCTCGCCTTCGCCACGCCCCGCGCCGATGGCCGACCCCACCGATGACGACGCCCGTCCTTCGTCATTGATAGAGGACCGCGTTGACGTGGTAAGCATCGTGGAATCCATTGAGGACGACG
>LGRX02014807.1:0-27489 GCA_001247695.2 Cymbomonas tetramitiformis
TGGTGTGTTTGGAGTCTTGAAAACGGGGCTTCCAAAATTGGCTCCATCTTTTTCGAGTTAGAAATGCATTTGGAAGATCATTTTTAGTTACCAAAAAACTTTTGGGGTCGAAATTCGATGTCCGCGGAGCATGTCAAACTCGATATCGTGGTTTGGGATATTCGGACTACCGCGCCTTGCCACATGAAGGCTCGGGACGCCCCTAATTCTAGTGCAAAAGGTTGTTAATATAGACTGTGGTAGGTGGGGGTTTGTTCGTCAACATATACTGATGCCTCCACCGAGAGTGACGCTCCAGTTGGCCTTGACTTTCATCGCAAGCTTCACATGTATGTGCACGGCATCCGGCTGACCCTCTTGCGTCCTGGTTTTCACTGTTGCTAACGGTGCCTGAAAGATATCTATTACTCGCTTTGCCATAGTTCTTTAACCAAACCTTGCTCCCACTCTAGTCCATCAACCCAGTCACCCCCTTGCACACGGTCATTAAACAGCAACACGGTCACTTTTTCTTTCCCCGGTACGAACGACAGTCTGTATTTATGTATGTCCGCCTGCCAAGTTTCCCAATATACTGAGATCCATCACCAGTCCTCCCAACCCTGTGGAGGCTGGGCATTTGGGGTTTCGTCCGGGGTGAGCCCTGTGGTAAGTTTCCATCAAGAAGGTCATTTCTCTGCAGCATATTTTCCCCTATGTCGCTACCTTCCCAGAGAGTTTAATACCTCCAGAGGTTTGGACACCTATGTTCGCTCATAAACGTATATGGAAAACACTCTATTGCAACTGGCCGCACTATGGATTTGACAGATCGATCCACCGACATCTCCTGCCTCACGGTCTCACGATGTATTTTGAATTTATTTTTTCTCAAGCCTCACGGTCTCACGATGTATTTTAAGTTTTATTTTTTCTCGAGCCGAACGGTCTCGCGATGTATTTAAAGAATTCCCAGAAAGAATGGCGACTCCACTCTCTGGCCGATACTTCTTGGAAGGCGGCGCACTGCTATATAACTGCTGACTGTGGATTCGGTGCCAAAGTCTATCGTGGTCACAGTTGAATCAGTTCCCCAAGGTTGCAGCATACAGCGTGTCGGTGACGCTACTTGATGAATTATATCAGGAGGCGCACCTTAGTGAACTTCCTCCCGTGCCTTGATGCCAATGATTGTTACGGTGTCATTATCTGGCAGCCACATCACTCAAGCACACTAATCCTGAGAGCGTTACTTACGCCGGTGCTTGCATGTGCTCGCAGGGGAAACAGCCGGGATGCCGCTCAGATGGGACGAGGAGCAGCATCTCAACACAAACGGTGAAGGCTTGGAGGCACAATCTGTATACACTGGAGATTTCGACGGAGACGGGTTGCTTGATGTTGTGTCAGGGCACCGCCGTTGGGGCAAGATTGTGTGGTATCGGAACGAAGGAAACAGCTGGAGCGAAGAACGCCTTGTGACACAAGTTGACTTTATTACTGGCTACCAAGTCATCCGGACTCTCAGTGCTGTTGTCGCAGCTGATTTGGACGGTGATGGGGATACTGACATTCTGTCGGCCTCCCGAGGGGATAACAAAATTGCATGGTATCCCAACGACGGCGCTGGAGAGTTTACACTGAACGCTCAGCGGGTTATCTCTAACGACATGCGAGGCGCATGGGACGTACTTGCGGTTGATTTGAGCGGTGATGGGCGACTTGATGTGGTGGCTACTGCCTTTGACGCTGGCAAAATTGCTTGGTTTCGGAATCTTGGCTCGGAATCTGGCAGCTTGGCCTTCTCTACCGAAAATCGGATAGGGCCAAATGAGATAAGTCTCCCCAACCCCACTGAAGTACACGCTGCGGATATGGACGGTGATGGGGACCTGGATATCGTCGTTAACTCCTGGGATGGATTTTCTGTAGATTCGACTATAGCATGGTTCATGAACAGAGACGGAGGTGCCACGTGGACCGAGTATCTAGTTTCCGCCAGCGCGCCGCGAGCACTTTCCATCTCCCTAGCGGACTTTAACGGGGATGGGAGACCGGATATTGTTGCTGCCAGCAAGTATTCTACTGGTGAGAACTATTTTCTCTATTGGTTCAGGAATGTCAGGACGGAATCTTCAGGAGCTTTTTTTGGTGAAATCGAGAACCTTGAGACTTCTTATCCAGGCCCGCCGGGGAGAAACACTCTTTTCTTCGAATGTAACACTGTCCATGCTTCTGATCTCGATGGAGACGGGGACAACGATATCATTGCTGGTTGTAAAGACACTATTTTCTGGCTTGAGAACCAGGGCGATGCCTCTTTCACTCCGTTGCAGGTGATATCGAGAGGCGCGATAGGCGTTCAAGCTTTACATGCAGCAGATGTCAATGCAGATGGCCACACGGACGTTTTGTCAGCGTCGCAAGATGACGATCAAATCACTCTGTACAGGAGCCTTCCAAATACTCTTTCGACTGCCCCGACAGTGGACCAGCCGGATAAATGGTTACGCCATATTATGGACACAATAGCTCCTGACACACTTGCCTGCTATAGGGATACTTCTTCAGTCTGCTCGGGGTATGCACAGCCCGCCATGGCCGATTTCGATGCTGATGGAGACGTTGACGTGGCTGTTATCGTAGACAAAACTCTTATGTGGTACGAAAATGATGGCTATGGAAATTTTGCTGACAGAAGGATCATCGACGACAACGAGGAAATACAGTACAGATACTGTGTTCTCTCTTCCGGGGATTTAGACCGTGACGGCTACTCAGAGATAATCGCTGGCTCGTGTCTTGGTGGTTCCAATGGTGGTAATCATGACGTATACTGGGTGTATAAATACAATGGCGATGGAGAGTTTACTCGTACTCAACTTTCAGTGGACACTCTAGGAGAATTTAACTTTTACGTAGGGTTGCTCGTTGGGAAAGTGTACGGCTGGAGTTACCTCAACTTGCAACCGGACTTGGTCACCGTCAATCGTAACACGTTGACTACCTATCGAACTGACTTTGGCGGTAATTTTGCTGAAGTAACGGTAATCGACACCCCGCAGGAGGAGATAGTATGCTTGGCACTTGCAGATTTGGACGGGGATCAGCTCAATGATATATTGGTTGGGGATCGGCGATCGAGGGTATCATGGTACAGAAACGTCCCGACGAATACTGCCGCTCGTTCCGCTATAACAGACCAGGAGAGGGCAATAAGCATGGTGGGAGACGTCGAAGTGGTCCGCGGCATTGCAACAGGCGATCTAGACAATGATGGCGATATCGATGTCGTAATCTGCGATGATGAGGCGCATCGGGTCGCCTGGTTCAAGAATGATGGCACGGGCGTCTTCGGCGCCTTGCAAACCATCACCATTTTGTGGGATAGCCCACGTATGGTGTACGTTGAAGACGTCGATGGGGATGGAAACCTAGATGTAATAGTGGTCTCGGGCACACGCGGGAGTGAAGTGACCAGTGGAGTTGCCTGGTTTGCTGGTGATGGCGAGGGAGGCCTCAGCTCTTTGCAGATGATAGGCACCCGTGCTCTAGTAGCCAGTTCTGATATCATATCTCCGATGGATCTCAATGGAGATGGCAAGATGGATGTGCTTTCCATCCAACAGGAAATATATAATTCCGCCGTGGCTCGCCCGCAGTGGTTTGAGAATGGAATCGTCCCGCGTCCTATTCAGGGCTGGGCTCAAAGAGCGGTGACTGGCCTTGGTGGTATCCGATCCTTGCAGGTCGCTGATATTGACGCTGATGGCGATCTCGATGTTGTGGCGATGATAGGGACGGCCCCTGGTGGGAATGATCTGGTGTGGTTTGCAAATGATGGAAAGGGGGGCTTAAGCAGGCAGCAACGTCTCTATCAGTCACACACTTATAACCAATTTATTTACGTTACAGACTTGGACGGTGATGGGGACAGTGATATTATTATTGCGTCCAGCTATATTGAAGACCCTATCGACGATATTATGTATCTCGCGAATGACGGATCCGCAGGATTCAGTGGCCCACAAACTGTCAGCAATGGTGCGTTGAATCCTACTGCCCTTTATTCTGCAGATATTGATGGAGATGGATCCTTGGATTTGCTCGTTGCTGCTCGTGACCAGGTTGCATATCTTCCAAATGGTGGCAGTGGCGAGTTTAATGTGCCCCAGCGAGTCGTCACTTGGCTTACCTCAGATTCCACTTCAGTTACAGCTGGAGACCTTGATGGAGATGGAGACTTGGATGTTGTGTCCGCCTTCCGCGGGGATGATAGGATAGCATGGTATGAGAACGATGGGAGAGGCAGAGGGTTCTCGGAGAGAACTATCAGCAGCACTGCAGCAGACGCGCAGTGGGTTGAGGTTGCGGATATCGATGGAGATGGTGCATTGGATGTTATATCTGCTTCCTATGGGAAAATAGCTTGGTACGCAAATGATGGAAGCGGTGGTTTCACCAGCGAACATACTGTCGGCACAGATCTCCGTGACGTCAGGGTGGTGCATGTTGCTGATATCAACATGGATGGATTCCCGGATATCCTGACCTCCATGGTTGATCGCGAATCAGCGGTGGACGAAAAGATCATGTGGTTTCAGAACGATGGCTTTGGGAATTTCAGCGATGCACAGGTCATCAGAAGAAATGGTTTACATCATCCTCACATCGTCTTCTCCGCTGATATGGATGGTGATGGGGTCTTGGATGTGCTGTCCACCTCATTTTATGGCACCAACACGAATTACTTTCTAAATAGAGGGCAAACGTCTCCCCCAACAACGGCTCCGACAACGACAACGGCTCCTCCGTCAACGGCACTTCCCACCACGTCTTCGCCAACAACCACTACCCCAACAACATCCTTGCCCACCTCAACTCCCCCAACTTCAGCTGCTGAAGCAAGTTACATCACATCATTCCTTGATTTCACGGCTGCCCTTGATAATGCGGACATCCAGGTCATTATTGTTGCTGAGACGCTTCATCTCGATTCTGCTGCTGGCAACACGGTGATCATCAACCGATCCATAGTAATCCGAAGTCTCTCCAATGTTCAGGCACTCATCACAAGCTCTAGCACACAGGCTGTAGCGTTCAATATCAGCGGAGATGTCGCCGTAACTTTCAACAACATCGAATTCAGTTTTTTGAACAGTGACGTCATGGCAGGGATGCATATAGGATCCGGAGCTTCTGTGTGGGCTCGGTCGTGTGCCTTCTCCACTCACAGTCCCGCCTATGCAGTAGATGTCGGTAAGAACGCTCACTTCCAGTGCGATCGATGCTCCTTCAATTTCAACCCGGAGGCCGAACATACTATCAATAATATGGGAGTGGCCGTGTTCACATACGCCACAGATTACCCGGCGGTGTGTTCAGTCAACGTCGATGGTAGTGGGCGCACCAAGTTCGTTCCTCCGTGCTCTGAAGCGCCACCGGCAACTCGGCTGTCTTCGTACCCAACCGGCGAGCCTCAGATCTACTGGAATCGGATGTGGCTTCCCGTTTGCGGCCACCATTTCTGGAATAACCCTCATGGCGCCACAACTCTATGCAAGGACCTCGGATACAACTCAGGGTCTGCCAATGCCAGCGATCAAGCTACCACACTGTCTGCAAACGCTTTCTATGCTGGAGTATGTGGGCCAAATGAACCACTTGGGAGGTGCACTTCAGATTGCTGCGGTGATAGGAATATTAGCAATTGCGAGCGGAATTCTGTTGGGTGCTCTATCTGCACAGCTGGTGTGCGTGCAGGTGTGCAGGTCACTTGTTTCAGAGATGGTGTGGATGATTACGAGGAATATACCACTATTGCAGATACTGACCCGAGTGTTATTCCTAGTGCTGCTGCTCCTGCTCCTTCTGCTGCTGCTGATGATGCTGTATCGGAATCTGATACTGATGCAGTTTTGCTCGTGGTAATAGGAGCACTTACAGCTCTGGTGGCAATCGCTGGCGTTGGAATGATCGGGGTTATGTACGTCGGTCGAATGCAGCAGACGAATCCATGTCTGGAAACAACTTCAAGTGCTGATAGTCCGGCAGTTGACCGTGCTTTTTCGGCGCAGGAACCAGTAGCACATGCAATATTGTAACGTTCTAATTGGTGTAACCCCATTGGTGTAACGCCACATTACCATGTGTATGTCATAAAGTTGTACTTCGTAACTGATATGCATATAGTCAAAGGCCGTTGACTTTCGTGTTTTGTTGGAAAGTTATCGATGTCCATAACGAAGCTGGATTGCCAGGAATTGTTGTGAGCATGAGCTGTGCGCACGGATTTACATAATGGAAGAGAATCATCGTTTTTTAATGTTTTATGAGACACCGCACCTCCTAGGGGCAATTATAAGACATTCTGGAAGAAAACATTTTTGAATTTTAATTTTTCGCTCGGAATACTGAAAATCGGTGGTATCAGCCCGTTTGGAGGGCGTGGTTGCATGTGGGGTATGTTGCAATCTGAAATATGCATGTTTCGAAGTTTTCTGCACCCACCGGACCATTTTGGGGGCGCACTGCATTTTCGTTTTTCGGAATTGTTTATTTATTTTTTGGCTCGGAATACTGAAAAATCGATGTTTTCAGCCCGTCTTGGGCGTGGATGCATGTGGGATACGTTGGAATCTGAAATATGCATGCTTCGAAGTTTTCCGCACCCATCGGACCATTTTGGGGGCACACTGCAATTTCGGGTTTTCAAAAAAAATCGCTCGGAATACTGAAAAATCGGTGTTTTCAGTCGGTTTCGGTCAGTTTAGGGGGTGCGTGATACCATAGTCACAATATACATACCACGCACACACATATGTTGCAGCGCAGATGAGGGTTTAGCACAAGAGAGGTGCGCCATCAAAGATCAGTACTACAAATTAATACATATTACAGCATTGCCTTCAAACTATATTGGACATCATGGCTAAGAAAGTATAACCATGAAAGAGTATTCTTGACTAGCACTCAAATGAGTGAATAATGTTCTTGGAAAGCAAGCCTAAGTCACAGGCATATTCTTGGAGAATGCGTGCAATCCTAGCACACTAAAGTTCTTGTAAAAGTTGAGGACCGCATCGTTAGCTCTTGCGAGGGCGACTACGTGGACGAGGGGCGACGGCTTGTTCACGACCCTCAGCATCACGCTTCTTGGCCTCTAATTCAGAAGCACGTACACCTAAAAAGTGAACAAGTGTAGAGTATGAAGCGAAGGGGCAAAACTATTCATGTGCATGTCATCCTAGAATGCTCACATCACACAACACCATTTGCACAAGAAGAGTGATCATACATCAAATGCCGACGTACGTGAAGGCATCACAATCTCGTGGTGAAGATACATGCCTTAGAGCGCGTGTAAGCATGCGTCGTGTAGCATGGCTTGCACATCTTCTTGGCATGGAATATGCAGTGTCCAACTTCGGCTTGTCCGCTGCAAGAAGTTCCTCAGGTTGAGAGACAGATGAAGTCCCACGCGCACGAAATAGAAGAGCCAGTACGGAAAGTCCGCCTCGTGCTTCAGCAGCACGTTATCGTCATCGGGCGCCGAGTACCCGTTGTCGGTGATGTGGGCGCCGTGGGCGGAGGTTTGGTAATACTTGAGGACCCGCTTGTCAAACTCGCCAAAACCGTACTGCTGGGCCTGCTCGACCGTGACCGTAGTGTAGGCGCCTGTGGCGTGATCCCGGTGCCCGAGATGGCCGTCACTTTCGACGCCTCTGTAGGCGAAGAACTTCGCGGAGGTCATTACCCACGCGCAGTGGCAATAGCCGTCTCGCTTGCAACCGTGCACGACGTACTCGGTGCCGTCGTCGTCCAAGCACAGGAAGACGTGCGCGCCGGGCAGCGTGGCGTTCCCGACTCCCTGTTGCGCGCACGAACGCGCGTGGGACAGACCGACGCAGACCGTCTGCGGCAGCAGACTACGCTCCGCGCTGTTCGCAGCGGTTGAGTAAAAGCGTGAATTCAGGCCGAAGATCTCCGAATAGCCGTACAGCGCGGAGGGATCGTAGTTGGCCGCGTAGTATATAGGCGCGTATAGGTAAGGTGTGAAAGCGGTGAGCACGTTCGCAAACGCCACCTGCAGGAGTATAAAACCGCCCATCTCAAATTTTGTTTGTCATTTGTTAAAAAAGCCCAACGAGGGAAAGCATGGGTGCCACAATCCGCTACGGCAACTTTGGGGAGCACGCAATGGCGGTGCTGGACGCGTACGAAGTGAGTCATAAGTCGTACACTTGTCGTGAGATGCACCAGTATCTCTACGTACGCGGAACGTCATTCTCAAATCAAAAGGGACCCAGCCGTCCAACACGCTTCACGGCTTGTTGACGCGCATGTACCAGGCCGGCTTTCTCACGCGCCAGTACCGAAATTGCAAAATAACGCGGCGCAATATGTACGCGTATCAGTGTAAGGACCCCGCGATCATAAAAGCTTGCGGGACCCCGGTTCGCATATTGCGAAACAATCGTCCGCGACACGTTGATGGTGTACCGTCGTTGTAAATATATGTGTTACAACATGTTATTGATTTGGCTCTTACCCATGGAACGCGTCGTCGTAGCATTCGAATTCCCATGCCACGTTCCACGTATCCTCGCGCACGTCCGCGCACATACCGGCGATCCTCTTTACGATATAGGGCGGCAGTTGCGAAAACGTGTGCAGCATTTGCGATCGCGAGAGTGTGAGATGGGACAGCACGCAGGCGCTCGTGATGCTGCGCAAGATGCGATCCACCAGCAGCGTTCGAGTCTCCAGCAAAACCAGCGTCTGTAGCGTTGGGTGGCCGCTGATGGCGCTGTACCGAGCGGGCGCGTCGCTCATCGCCACGTGCAGGTAACGCAAAGTCCGTACGCGCAACAGCGCGTCGTAATTGCGGAGATCCTGCACGAATTCTAGGGTGACGCTGCGCAGGCGCTCGACGAATCCCACGTGGGTTAGCTGGCGTATGTGGAGCAAGCGAAGCGTTTCCAGCATGCACGCGTTCTGCAACACCGTCGCACAGTCGTCCGAAAAGTCAAAGAGCATGTCCAACGTCAGCGTTTGCAACGTTTGCATCGACGGGAAGTGGGCTTTGTCCAATTGCCCAACGCTTTGCTACCAGCCCTCCAGATGATAAAAATGCAGCTTCGGGAGTTGGCCATTCAGCTTGACGTAAAGCGATGCGTGCTCGTTGCCATGGCAGTTGTCTAGGCGCAGGTCGTTGAGCTCGGGGTACGCCTCGAAGGACGTGAGCGATATGTCCGCGTATCCGATAAGGGTCAGCTCTCGTAGTTTTTGCAACGTAGCGTGCACACCCGTGTACGCCCAGTACCCGCCTCGCGGTACTCGCGAGCTACCTTATAGAACAGGAACTGGGCGTCTACACGCCCGCTACCGTGCTCCACCACCCTCTCCCGGATGGCTTGACAGACCCGCACTGGGAGAGAGACCATGTCCCAGGCGTGCGGTTGCTGCACCTTCACGTCGGGAGTGGGCGCCGATAGCCCCCTGACGTCGCAGGTGGTGGCCGAAGGACTCTGATACCGTTCTGATACCATTTTGTGGGAGGCTACACCCTCTGTTCATGCTATTTACTACACTATACTTACTCAGATCCAACAAGACAAGACACTAGAACAAGTATGCAATCGATACTGTCTAATTACTTCTAAAACACCAGGCAATCACTGGAATGAATTACACTAATTATACAAGCACAGTCGGCTATATACTTTTAACCCCTATGGAGCGGATGGAATTTTTTGCCAAAAGCACTAGTTTCACAAATGTGCCGTTTTCACGGTATATGGTACCTTGGTAAGTGTGGGTGATTCGTTACATGTTCCATAACTCCTATAAAGTGAGTTTGATCTATAAAATACATGATCGCATTATATATACAACGATATATCGGTGATATACAAGCCAAAAACACGTTTTCCAGGAATCAAAAGTGTCAAAAATCAGTTCTCACAACCGCTTATTCGAGTATTAGGTCGCCCCTCGACCATAAAACAATCGCCTTTACTAATGCCTTGAAATTGGTAATGGTGGCTATAGTTAAACGCACCAATACATCGAAATATTCAAGCAATAAGGTGAAAAAACACCAAAAAAACATCATTTGTCAAATGTTTTCCATACTTAAGGCCATATTGTGTGTTTTCGGGGGAAATCGACTGTTGGGAAAGTAAGTATTGCCCATACGAGGTGCATGGTCATTTTATATGATAGTGGTCACTGAACCAACAAATCCTTGTCGATGAATGGCATCTACACCTCGATTTTGCACACTTTAAGATACGTTTGACCCAAATTTCATGCCTAGAAATAAGCAACTTTGGGGATTTTACTACAACAAAATTGCCCTTGGGTGAGATATATATACTAAGTATATGTGTAGAATAAATTGTTGAGTATTAGATATACCTATTGCAACGGGTGTGCGAAGCGTGTATGACCGATTCCGACAAGTGATATCGGGCTGAGAAATGAATCCAAGCTTAGAGTTTGAAGTGGTTGTACCGTATACGGTACAAACCGCTCCATAGGGGTTAACTTTACCATTTAGAAACACTGTATCAAATTCGCCCGAAAGCTCTCTAGCAAATGCTTTATCGGAGCTCCATCCAGAGCACCGACTACTGCTATTACTATAGTATCATCTGTCATCATCTGCCATCTGAGTACTGTACTCTGTACTGAGTACTCCACTGTATTTTATACTTAGCAATTTTTGCTTATCTTGTTTTCTGTGCTTGCTATGTCCGTTGCGCTTGTCCTCCTAGCACAGTCTACACGTAGGAGTGCTTTGCACTTCAGCAAGCACGCTTGATCTGGTCTTTTGAGTCACCAGGCAATTAGGGTTTCGGTTCTGTATGCACTTAGATAATACGTGCTCACATATGGATACAGACTGTGGTCCCGATGATTTCTAGCAGCTGGACACATTTCGAGAGGGTGTTGTGAAAAACAAGAAACTTTATCACATTACAAAACTTGTTTCTTTGAAAATATTCAAAACTTGTATTTCTTACACGCAAATCGTTTTGGTGCAAACGCGTGTCATATTGCACAGACTTGGCAAGTTGGCATGCGCGCGTGTTACTTACCATACCAGTCAACCTCCATTCCACGCGTAGAACCCCGCAAATATAAATGTAAAGTTGACTTATTTATCAACTTATATTGTTTTGAACCATGATAGTGATACAGTGACAAAACATATACGAAGTAAATATCAATTCGCGATAATGTCCATCGTGCCCATTCTCCAAGCACACCCTTAGATGAAAATGTCTCCATAATTCGTATTATAATTTGAATTCGCAAAAACGGACGTCGCCATCGCCTTCAACGACACCAAAATATGCAACTTCGGTGTTCCAATCATATATGCACCCTTAGAAATAAATATCTAAATCCTAGAGCCCTTTTGGGAATTTCGGTGTATGCTATGCAACGGCGCGATACGGCATTATTTGGTTTGCAGGGATTTCATAAAGTGAAATTAGCTCCCCCACGCCCCATGAATATGGCCCGATGTGAAATTTCGGTTCTCGATGCCTCTTACATCCTCTAAATACGTCTTAAATACTGCTTGACACTTCTTACAACTTCTCGACAACATTGTGTTATGTCACGCACCCACGCATAATGCATCTTCTGGTTTGCAGGCATTTCACATACGAAATTAGCTCCCTTGCGCCCCATGAATATGGCCCAATGTGAAATTTCGCTTCTCGATGACTACTTACATCCTCTAAATACTTCTTGAATACTTCTTGACACGTCTTACAATCTTTTAACATCATTTAAATACGTTACGGCACCCGCGCGATGCTGCATTATGTGGTTTGCAGACATTTCACAGACGAAATTAGCTCCCCCGCGCCCCATGAATATGACCCAATGTGAAAGTTCGTTGCCCGATGCCTACTTGCACCCTCTAAATACTTCTTAAATGCTTATTGACAATTCTTACAATCTCTCGACATCATTTTGTTATGACACGCATTCGCGCGATGTGCATTATCTGGTTTGCATACATTTCACAGACGAAATTAGCTCCCCCGCGCCCCGTGAATATGGCCCAATGTAAAATTTCGTTGCCCGATGCCTACTGGCACCCTTTAAATACTTCTTAAATACTTATTGACGCTTCTTACAATTTCTGGACACCATTTTGTTAGGTTACGCATTTGCGCGATGTGCATTATCTGGTTTACATACATTTCACAGACGAAATTAGCTCCCCCGTGCCCCATGAATATGACCCAATGTGAAATTTCGTTGCCCGATGCCTACTGGCACCCTCTAAATACTTCTTAAATACTTATTGACACTTCTTACAATTTCTGGATATCATTTTGATATGTTACGCATTCGCGTGATGTGCATTATCTGCTTTGCAGACATTTTACAGACGAAAATAGCTTTCAGCGCCCCACTGATATGCCCCGAGATATTTTTTTGTTTCTAATGCATATTCATAACCTCTAATAACTTTTTGAACCTTCTAACAACTTCTCACTCTCATTTTCATTGATTATGCAGTTTATAGTGCAAGCCGTTCCACGTAACCGTGCTACATGCCCTTAAAAGAACTTCTCAAGAGCCTTGGCCTCCTTGGAATCCTTGGTGTCAAAAAAGAATCGTTTTTTTGAGGATAGTGTTGAAAGCACTCAACGCTTTCCCACCGAACTTGTGCCAGGAGCCACTTCGAGGAAACTCCGCAAACAAGTGGTTCTCAACGAAGATGGCTCGGTGCGATGGAAGATAGTGCCCGAGGTGTGCTAGGAGGCAAGCACAAGAGCAAGAAAAACGGCTAAGTACAAAACGCAAGAGTACTCAGTACGGAGTACAGTAGGACCGATCAGAATGATGTTGATGTGAGGTGCCTAGCCTGTTGTACGGAGTACTCAGTACAGTTGAGTTATGGAAAGAGTTCCTGAATGTATAAGAACTCCAAGTGTAACCCGTTTCGGAGATGGGAACTGAACTGAAAAGTAACATAAAAGTAAAGAGCCGTATCAGCTGTATAATTGTATTGAAAGCATACATTGAAAGCATAACTTGAAGTGAATATCGAAATCATATTCCGGATAGTTGACCGCCGTAGTATCGAAATCATACCTCGTGCGGTCGTTTAATAAGTGTAGAATAGTATAAGTCCGAAACCGTAAATAAGAGAAGAGCAAGAGTGGAGACTCCTACAAAATGGTAATTAGTTCGTGTTTTCACGTTGCTTCCCTGTCTTGTTAGCGCAAATTCTAATCATACCCGCCTTGCTTCGCGCGGCTAGCTAGCGAATTCACTTGCACTACGAAATCGAGAATGCCTGTGCTTTCGTTCTTGTTGCGCGGCGGTGTGTGGGTGTGAGGGCTCCAGGTCGCTTGGAGCCGCGTTGGTGTGGAGGAATCTAGCCCAACGACGATCTTTTAAGGTGCGAGCGTTGCCTTAGTCCTAGCACGCATAGCACGCGCATATCGCATATCCGTAATTTTGGACTCGCAGGTGCGGGAAATCCAAATCGGCTCCGTTTTTCGGCAAATCCGACCCTTCGCGGCGGAAGCGCTGCGCAATTTTTTCAAATTTTGCGTGGCCTTTGCTGAAATTCGGAGTTGGTTCGAGATTTCGCCTACCTTTAATTGGGCCTTCTAGTCCCCCCTATTCGGGAATCTCCGCGCTTCGGCCGGTGTGACTGCTTGTGCCCGCGCACAAGTGGCAAATTCCTGGAAGCGGGTGCTAGTTGCCACACCAACCGCTTTTCGGTTGGTTAATTCAATTTAGCTAATTAGATCTCGCGCATAGCACGCATACCACTTCCATGTATTCAGATGGAGAAGTCAGTCGGTCGGGCCGTCGTGGAGGGGGTCGGGCCGGCGCCGCCCCCGGCTCGGCCGTGGGGTCCGGTCAGTTGGGGTCTCGCGCTGCGGGTCTGTCGGCCGGCCCGAGCTCTTCGGAGCTCTGGGGTGCGGCTTGCAGATCGGACAGCCGGAATTGGCGCTCCCGTGAGAGAGGGGGGGGAGTGCGGCGTGCGCTTGCACGCCAATACGGCGGTGAGGCCCTCGGGGCTACACCGGCGCGCACCCCCCTGAGAGTCCCTCCAGGGTTGTCTGGTGGGCCCCCCAAGGCCTCACCACCAAAAACCCCCTCACCGGCGGGAGTCAGTGGGTCTGAGCCGGTGTCCGAGCTCGCTTTGGGCTCGGCGCTACGGCAGCCGGCGCGCCGGAAGCGCGCGTCGCCCGGAGCTCCGGCGCCGGAGGCAGGCACCAGCTCCGAGTCGGACTCGGACCTCTCTGCTAAGGGGTTGAACCCCTCAGCAGCTCCCTTCTCCCCACTCCCTGCGTCCAGCAGGAGTGCGAGCGACAAGTTCGTCCGTCAGGAACCGACGTCGGGACCGGCAGCGTCTTCCCTCCCTCCCCTCGTGGGGGGCGAGCAAGGAAATCTCATCAGTGCTCCAGGGCGCTTTGAGGTTTACCGAGCCGGTGACTGGAGCCCTGAGGATGTCCAGCGCCCAGAGCGGCTGGACGTCGTCCAGTCACGGGGGCACGAGTCTCGCGTCCGGCCCAATCCGGCTTGGCGAGGGGCGAAACGTCAAGCCATGCTCGCATTGGCCATCCGGCAATGGAGCACCTGGACGCTGGACTCAGCGCAACGACGCGCAAGAGTCGCCCTGCCAGCTCGTCAGCGCGCAACTGCGCAGCTTGCTTGGGTCGCGTGGAAGGCCAGAACGGACCGGTCAGCGCATCAGCGCGAGCTCCAGCGTCTGGCATTCCAAGCGTGGAATGACGTCACCCAGCAGGTCGCCCAACTTCAGGGCCTGTTCGTCAGAGGCAGTTGGCGCCGAGTCGAGTCTGCTTTCGCAGCATGGCGCCAGCATGTCATCCAGACACAGGGTCTGTGGCGCAGGGGCAGACGTCAAGCTGGAGCCGTCTTCATGGCATGGCACCAGCAGACGACGCTCTCCAAGGAGAGGAGCACCTGGTGGGTTGGAGCCCGAAGACACCGGCTGACTCAGATGGTCAAAAGGTGTCTCCACGAGTGGCGCCGACTCCCCAGGACGACCCCAGTCAGCTCGGACTCGTCCCAGGGGACGAGTGCCCGCCGCCCAGCAAGGAAGGCGGGAACCTCATCCGGTGTCAGCTCTTGCTCGGATTCCGACCAGGAGTCTTTGTGGAAAGACATCCGGCGAGGCCTAAAGCGCCTGGGGAAGGGCCACCTGCTGTCAGGGATAATGTGGTTCCAGCTTGAGGACCATGGGCTCTCCGAGGACGGCGTTTATCGCCTGGAGATCCACCAGCAGGCAGTCTCCGAGTCTATGAGGTTGATGCATCAAAAGCGCGAGGACCCCACAACTCCCTCGAGAGGTGTAGGTTCTCCGTCTTTGCCATCAACGCCGGAAGACCGGGAGAGATAGTGCGCCGGGGAGTGGACCTCCGGGAGGTAAGGAGGGCAGTCGTCACGGCCGTCAGAAGGGGCGACCGTACCCGGAAGTCGCACGGTGGTCTCAGGAAGGCAGGCACAGCACCTCCGAGTTCCGCAGCTCCTGGTGGGAACTGGTCAAACCGGTTTGCTCCTCTCTCGTCCTCATCGGAGGAGGAGCATCCCGCGGAACTCCCAAGGTCCAGGACTCAGGCGCCTAAGCCGAGCGGCCTCGGTCGCCCGGCGCCTCGCACTCGGAAGCCCCGTCGAGCAACCTCGGCTCCACAACCAGGTCCAGCTTCCTCAGGGGATGCGTCGTCGTCCCCAGAGTCCGCCTGGAGCCGGAACAGTCAGGACCTGCAGGAGCTGCAGGAGGCATGGCAGAAGGAGTCCCGGGCTCGAGAGGCAGCTGCCGAGGCTCGCCTGGAACAGCTGTCTCGGCAGCTCCAAGAGAGCGAGGAGCGCAGGATCTCCGATCAGCGCGCTGCCGAGGAGCGTAGGGCCTCCGAGCAACGTGCTGTCGAAGCGCGCTGGGCCGCGGACCGGCTGGCTGCAGAAGCCCGGGAGACTGCCAGGCAGTTGGCTGTCGACGAGAGCGTCGCTCAGCAGGTAGCTGCCGAAGAGCGGCGAGCGTCGGCCGAAGCTCAGCTAGGGGAGAGGCTGCAGGCGGTCATAGAGTCTCAAGTCCAAAGGCTCGCCCTGGTTCAGGCTTCGCCCTCGGGGCCCGTGGAATCGGACGCTCGAGGGCCCTCAGCGGCGATGTCGGGTCCGGTTCAGGAAACGCCCACCTCCCGAGAGGGGCATGAGCTGGTAGAGCCTGCTTCCGTCGTCACCTGTGACGTCGAGAACCGGGACGTGCAGAGCTCGCCAGAGGAGTCACACACGGGCGTGGCACCACTCCCATCGCTCCCGTCGCACGCATGGGACTTTGTTTCCCTTCCTATAAAGGTCTGCGACGCCCTCCGGAAACACGTGGTCGGGTATGCCAACCCGGGGATCGAAGCCCAGCGCCTGTTTTACGACGCCGCTCGTAGGTATCGTTCCCTTTAGCGATTGAGAGCGTTGAGGAGCGTCGGGAAGAGCGGTGGCTCCAGCCTTGGCGAGATCAGGCAGCAGGTGAGAACCTGGGTAATCCATCCGAGAGAGCAGTGGCTCCAGCCTTGGCGAGACCAGGCGGCAGGTGAGAACCTGGGTAATCCATCCGAGAGAGCAGTGGCTCTAGCCTCGGCACAGCCAGGCAACAGGTGGAAATCTGTATAATCCATTTGAGCAGTGGCTCTAGCCTCGGCACAGCCAGGCAACAGGTGGAAATCTGTATAATCCATTTGAGCAGTGGCTCCAAGCCTCGGTATGACCAGGCCGCAGGTGAGAACCTGGATAATCTATCCAACCGAGCAGTGGCTCTAGCCTCGGTACGACCAGGCAACAGGTGGAAATCTGTATAATCCATTTCACGAGAGCATTGGCTCCGGACCTGGCACGACCGGGCAGCAGTTGGAGATCTGGGTAAAAGCTCTAGCACTCTGAGGAGGCGGTGAAGGTTTAAAACCTTTCCTCCGGGCCGGCATCCCGAGAACTGTCAGGTAATTGGCAAACCTATTGTCATCCCCTGTAAGTGTACCGTGTTGGAAGGTTTGAAACCTTGAGCGTGGTAATGGATGTGAGATCTCGAGCCTTGGGGGAGCCTGGTAGTGCAGATGGCAGACCGGTGAGAGGCCGACCCTTGTGCTTAAGAGGTTGATCTCCTTATTGCGGCGTGTCTTGGGAAGTGTAATGTCATCCCAGACAACAGGCGGCTGAGACCTGTATAATCATCCTGAGCAACAGTAGAAGATCTGTATAAAAGCTTTACTGGTCCGACGTGGTCAGCGTGGACGTGACCTTCCCTAAGGGGGGGGGAGTTGTGCTAGGAGGCAAGCACAAGAGCAAGAAAAACGGCTAAGTATAAAACGCAAGAGTACTCAGTACGGAGTACAGTAGGACCGATCAGAATGATGTTGATGTGAGGTGCCTAGCCTGTTGTACGGAGTACTCAGTACAGTTGAGTTATGGAAAGAGTTCCTGAATGTATAAGAACTCCAAGTGTAACCCGTTTCGGGGAGGAGACCTGAACTGGAAAAAGTAACATAAAAGTAAAGAGCCGTATCAGCTGTATAATTGTATTGAAAGCATACATTGAAAGCATAACTTGAAGTGAATATCGAAATCATATTCCGGATAGTTGACCGCCGTAGTATCGAAATCATACCTCGTGCGGTCGTTTAATAAGTGTAGAATAGTATAAGTCCGAAACCGTAAATAAGAGAAGAGCAAGAGTGGAGACTCCTACACGAGGGTACCCCGGAGGTTCCGGCGATGCACCAGAGTGACGTGCGCTGCACCATGGGGTCCTATCAACCTGCCACATGCAAAACATGAAAAAACATGAGCGATCGGATCAAATAAACATGAGGGAAGGCAAAGCGCGGTGGAACATACCGTATATGGGCAGGGTTGGGTTCCAACTCAAAGCGTGCCAAGGCTACGCATGCCCTGCCCAAATGGGCTTTGACGCTCAACCCTCCGCTCAAGCATTCCATGCAATAAAAGCATCCCAAAGAGAAAAGATGCTACACAAAGAAAGGGGTACTCGCAGCCTGTTCATTTTTCTATGCCACGATGACCAGGGTTTTGCCTACCACGCGATATATACAAAATATATAATATTAAAAAACGGCAAATAAAGGTAGAGCAAAAACTTACTAGTTTCCTGGTGTTTCCACACCAGCAAAGCCCAGCAAGTGGAGTGGTAACCAGGATCGGAGCGTCGGATATTTTTTATGCCGCCTTCTCGCCAGGAGCCATAGGGTGGTGCGAAAGGAGATTGTGGGAGTTCCAATGCGTTTCGTTGCTCACGAAATAACCCATGAAAAGAAAATAGGACTTGCTTCCTTAGAAAAATAACAAGGTTAGTTTTGGTCCCAAGGCGTGCCAAAGGCAACGCAAAACCCTGCTTTTGGAAGCACCTGGAACGCCATTTCGCCAGGAGCCGCAGGGCGGTGTGAAAGGAGATTGTAGGAGTTCCAGTCCGTTTCGGTGCTCACAAAAAACCTTGAAAAGAAAATAGGACTTGCTTCCTTAGAAAAATAACAAGGTTGCTTTTCATTCCAAGACATGCCAAAGGCAGCGCAAAACCCTGCTTTTGGAAGCACCTGGAACGCCATTTTCCCGCGGCCGTGCGGCCGAGCAAAGTCCTACACAGCTCAATACCAGGGGGTGCCACAAAGAAAACTTGTTAGGTACTTGATGATCACCAGCGTTCTCCGCACTTGCCTGTCAGCACCACGCAGGTTTCGTATCCCCACCGTTTTGGCTTGGCTATACTCCGTGCATGGAGGGCTCGCCCAAATGACGTCAAAGTGCCTGGGCGAGAAATGCCGATAGTCCCAGTGCAGGATGTTTTCGCAGTGAGTGGGCTTCCATCGGTTCTGGATGTCCACCGAGACCACCTCGCACCCTGGAAACTGCTTGCTGAACTGTCGTTCGACAGAGCCCGTGCAACAAAGCAACACCAGGATCCGTATTGGGCGTCGAGACGGTTGTAGGTGTGCTGCTCCTCGACCAGGTCTTTGGGATGGCATGAAACTGGTGGGCGACACCGTCGCGAATGTGCCCACCTCGTCGTCGGCTCGTTCTTCCGGGATCCAGGCCATTTCGTCCGCCTGTAACTCTTCAGGATCCGTCAACCATATCGCTCCTGCTGTCTCCTCGCGTTTGCGAGTGACCCTGCTCTTTTCACGTTCTTGCCTCTTGGCCTCGACCTTCTCCAACTCCTGCAGAGCGCGGTTAGGTATCCCTTTTTGGCAAACTCCATCGAACTCGAGGTCCTCGCGAGTTTTCCATTCATTCTCGGAGCGCGGCGTACCTACCCATTTGACCATGTACTCCGTCCATGTCCGCCCGCTACGTCTCCTCGTGCGCGACTTCTCAATGCACTCTACCGCCACCTCCGTACGACCGCTCACGTCCACAGGGGGAGGCGGAATCTCAGCACTCCTGTCCGCGAACTTGTCCTGGCCCGACTCCGCTGGGGTGAGTCTATCCACGGTGAAGACGTCGTGCACCTTCCACTGTGGTGGTAGCTGCAGGCGGTAAGCAATCGCAAGTGCCCTCCCTAAGAGCAAAGCGTGGGCAGTCATATACAACCTAAATGCGGAATCAACTGGAATAATTATTAATTCGCGGAAGCTCGTGCCTAATAACTTTTAAAAATCGCGGCTGCCGACTAATTTCTAAAAAGTGTGATGGGAAGTCTGAAAACGAGAAAGTGAGAGTTTAGGGTATACTTCAACTTGCTTCTATTTTTTTAACGGAGCGGAGTGTAAACCCCAATAGCAAACGTACAATGTCCCCCGCTGGCGGTGATGCAGGTGCAGAGGGGCTCAGGTGGCCCGAAGTGTGCGCTGAATCTTTTGATCCTTGCGAGGGTCACAGTGCAGCTGATCCTTTCTGGCGTTGTGATGCCAAAGGAGTCGGTCCAAGGATATGCCACACACACACACACACACATCCATATTACTGTAAATACCTAAAAGGCAGCCGATTCCACGAGTTTGTCCATTTCGAAAGGCTCGCACTGGGAGCCGTATAGACTGCAATAGGTCCTGAAAGGTCTGTATTGGTCAATACGCAAGGCTATGGCCGCACTGACCCAACATGACTCAATTTAAATCCTGAAATGACGGTGCCGAGATAGATACAGGGCGGATATGGGTACATCTGCCTCTGCAATATAATGAATGCCTGCGTATTATTGCAGTGGTTTGTCCAAGTACAAAAATATACAAAAAAATACAAAAAAATTCATGAATTACCCCAGCATGGTGAATGGAGCCACAAGTCATTTGAGGCGAATAGTGGACGAATGCATTGTGCATCTCAGATGAGGTGATGTACTAAGTTGAGCACCAATTTGAATGTATGCCAGTCTATCGATCACCACACCCACGGCACACTAATCCTCGTCAGACTAGATGGATATCTCACAGAAAAAAGGCTGACGACAATCTTTACTTATCCATATCCTGGATATACATTTGCTCGCGCATGTGAATACTCAAAGCTGGTGAAAGCGATCAACTGTGTCCAGCGATGATGTTCGTGACCTGCAGAACATGGTGAGCAATCAGCGCTCGTGCAATCCTTGATTAACACGATTCCAGCCTGTGTCACCAGGCTTCTTATCTGCATTTAGCTAGACCATGCAGATCGAGGCTTGGTATGCCATTGTGTATCTATAGCGGCTGCTCCGATGTACCAACTTTGAATGCGGTGGGCCACGCGCCAGTTTTAGGAGCATCCAATTTGGAAGTGCGATCTTAAGATGCGCGAGGCGTGTCGAGTGCGATGTCAGAGAGCATGACACGAGTCGAGAGCTGAATTAGTGAGCATGCCAGGGGGCTGGCAAGCTTGCTTTGGGTCTGGTGAGCATGGAAAACTCTTGCACCAAACGATCCACCATTGCACTGCAACCAGCAAAGCGATCGCGCACTGGGGGGCGCACCTTGCTGGGGATGGGGGTAAGTTATGCCTGCGAATCGCGGGCACCTGAGGGGTCGCCGAGAGGGCCTCGACATCCTGAGCAGCCCGTCACATCCCTGAACATGTGGCCGCGATCTATACACCAACCTACTCTGAGCTCCACATTTCAGGCTTGGCTCTTGGAGTCGAGGCCAACAGTGATGTGAAACCCACTTGCTGGGCGACGGCTCCAAGCCGAGTGGCGCTAAGTCCAGCCTATACTTTCTCATAAAAAGTCGTGCGAGAAGCGGCACCGCAGAGAAGAGGACGGCTGCTGAACCTGATTCGGAGCAGCCCCCGCTTGCGACGGGTCGGGCATGGCCGGTTCGCCGCCAGCATGGCTCACCTGCGAGGAAGTGGGCATCGCTGATCTGCTGCCCTCATTGCTCCCAAGCTGCTCAACCACACCATGCTGGGCGTCGTGCTGGTCCCGTGCGCCCCGCCGGAAGAATGGAGAGGTCGTGGTGACCCCCGGCGTCTCTCCAGTTGAAGCAGGGCCACGGGTGGTATGCCAAGCATCGTTACCGCTGCTGCCAGAGTCGTCCGAATCCTGCGCCTCCGATTCATCCTCGGAGCCTGCCCCCTCCCCTCGCCCACAAGTCGCTTCCACCTGCTCAACAGGGCGCCCGATGTTTGTCCGCATGTTGTTGCCTGGACGTGGACAGCGCCTCGAAGGCAAAGTCGAAATACCGCAACGCGAGCGACTCGGTTGCCAGTACTAGCTGCTAGTGGTCCCAGTGAAACGGAGGGAAGGTGAGACTGGCTATGGGGCACACCTGGGTCCCTCCGCCCCCGCCTCCCTGTGCGCATGTCCATGAAAAGCTGGTAAGCTTCTGGAGTAGCCCCCACTGCGATGCTCGTGTCGGGGAACGCCTCTGCCTCACACCCCTCGTCTCGCAGCGGACAGTGGACGTGCTCCCCACCCTCCGTGGCTTCCACCAGCTGGTAACCGAAGCACATCCTCCGCGACGCCTTCAGCGGGCGGAGCCATGGGGCTCTCCCGAGTCCCTCGAAGTGAAGGGCGCGCCGGGCGGCACTTGGGCGTTACGCAGCTCGAACGGCAGAAGCAAAAGAGCAATTCGCTGCCTTGGGTGAAGGGTGGCGCGCCACGTGGCCACTGTGCAGAGCCCGGAAGGGTGCGCCACGTGGCCACTGTACAGAGCCCGGAAGGGTGCGCCACGTGGCCACTGTGCAGAGCCCGGAAGGGTGCGCCACGTGGCCACTGTGCAGAGCCCGGAAGGGTGCGCCACGTGGCCACTGTGCAGAGCCTGGAAGGGTGCGCCACGTGGCCACTGTGCAGAGCCCGGAAGGGTGCGCCATGTGCCATGCGGCCACAATGCGCGGCCAAAAGTGATGTGGGGGCGCCCCCCTTCACCCTGTCTTCCGCCGGACCCCTGTGAAGGCGCTTCGAAGCCCAAAGCACACCACGGGCCCGCGCTTCAAAGAAAGCTTCGATATGTCATTACGCTTGGTCCAGGGCCATCTCGCGCGCACCGCAAGGGAGTATGCGGAGGCAGCCGAAAGCGGCCCCAGGGCCGAGCTTTGGCACAGAGCTCCGATGCAGGGCGACACACGAAGAAAGCCACATCGAATATGGGACTCTGGGGTTTGGGGGTCAATGGGGGCACCTGCGCCTCGCAGTGGGCTTGCACGTGACTCGTGAAGCACGGGTGGCACAGAAAGTGCTGGAGGCGGCCACAGGCGTTGCCGCAGCCAACCGTGTCGGATCTCGGGAACAGCTGGTGGCAGCGGCAACACAGGAGCTCGGCAACGCTCCGCGCATGGAGGTCAGTGCGCATTCGCTCCACGAACTCCGTGTAGTCGTCACACTCCACCCACCCGAGTGGCACCTTCATCTCCCAGGCCTGCTTCCCCACATAGCCCCCAACCGCTCCATCCCCAAACGCCTCACTTGTGCCGCTGTGTCACCCCCCTGCCGCGCCCGTCATGAGCTCCGTCACCGATATGCCGGGCATTTCCTGGGCAACGTGCGGCACTGATCCCGGGCGAAGAAATCAACGGCCACGTGGAGACCTGGAGATTCCAACGTGCCTTGCAGATGTCCCGATCTCCAAAGAGAGCAGCAGCGGAGCAACGTGCCTCGTCAGAGCCGGGAGCCGCGCTGCCCTCAACCTTTCAACCTCAAGAAGAGGGGGGCTGCATGACCTGCGGGTTGAACCAAAGATGGTCGCGATTGTGATGTTGCACCAAGATGCGGCGATGGGGGTACAGCACGGTGTGGCTCATGCGGCCTGGCCATGCCTCCCCCGCCCCGCACCATTTGCCTCGCCACATGTCTCGCCTTACCTTGTCGCCATCAGTGATTGGTCGGCTCCTTCGCCCGGACGAAATACCCGAGGCTGGTAATCCTGCCACTAGGCTTGGCGAGGGAAGGGTGCTCCGTGAGGCGTGGAGCTCTGTGGCCGGCGATCTCGTTGCAGCTCAGCGCATGCCGCCGGCTCAATTAAGCGAAGGCAGATGTTAGGGGCGCATGGGTGCGGAGCGGCAGAGGGGGGTTGGATGGGGGACTGAGGGTCTGTGAAAGGCACCTGTGGTGAGGCCCAGGAGTACACGGAGGAGAGACTCCGGCAGGGCGGTGAGGAACTCTGTCAGCCAGTGCTGGATAACGACGCCAGCTGGACCCCAATCCTCCTGCGCCCATCTCTCCCCACCTCCGACGTCAGACAATGGCCCTGCTATAAATAGAAAGCTGACAGGCCACAGAGCCTGCTATAAATAGAAAGATGACAGGCCACAGAGCGGGCGCTACCCAGCTCCAGGGAATACGACTTCAGATGCTGGTCGACGGAAGATAGGGTTGGCGCTGCCATGATGCCTGCCCACGATAGCGAATGAGAGGGCCAGCGCATCGAGCTGCACGGTGCTGAGGAGAATAATGGGGGATGCAGCACGCAGGCACCACGAATGCGGGCGCCACGCACTTGGTTGATGATGAACAGTGGGTTGATGCCCTCCCGCGGCAGGTAATCCTGGCCGAAGAAGAGCGCCTGGCCCGTCTCCTCGCCGCGCGCTCCCCTCCTCCGCCCCACCGCCCCCGCCGTCCACCATTACCATCGCTTTCCGCCGTGCCAAACGCGAGGTGGCCATCGGCAGTGCTGTGGCCTTTTGCCCCTGCGACGAAGCGGAAGGGGGTGGGGGCGCTGGGGAGGGGAGTTGGGCGGAAGTACACAATGGCAGAACGGCGCTCCCAGAAGCGCTCAGCCGTCCACGTGGCGCACTCCGGTTGGATTGTGTATGGAGCTGCAGAGTCCAATGGAGGCGCAGAGGCGGGGGAGGCCGGGGAGCGGGTGCAGGGCCTGCAGGACCGCGCACCTGGAGCTCCTCTCCGGTGAGGGGTGTGAGGGCGTCGTACAGCTGGAGGTCCAGGAAGCCGTCACGCAGCCGCTGCAGCGAGCGCCGCCGCTTGTGCACAAGTTGAGTGCGCACCAGCTCAGAGACCGCCAGCTCCTTGGTGCGGTCCAGCAGCACTTCGTCATCCTCGCTGCTCCATCCAGCGTCGCGGCAGCGCCACGTGGCCGGCACCCCTACTCATCACAATACTTGGAGAAATCCCCCGAGGGGCCCTGCCCTCCGTGGATGGCCAAGAGTGGAGCAGCAATGCGTCTTGAGCCGAGGTTCGGGGGAGGCCGCTTGATCGCGGCGAGGATGGGGTGCCTAAAGAGCGGGGTGGAGAATGGTGATTTGAACAGGAGGTGGGCACAGCGCCTCAAGAAAATTATGCGTGGGATAGGCGGAGCAAAGGTCAACAGCGTGCGCGTAGCGGGAGGTGGAGCAGGTTCATGGAGCAGGGGGTGGGCGGGGTGCATGGTACAGGGGTGGACAGGTCAGCAGATGGTCCACAGGGTGTGTGGAGCATGGGGTCAACAGGCTGTGCAGAGCTTGGGGTGGAAGGGGTACGAGGAGCAGGAGCTGGAAGGGGCGGGTGGAGCAGGGTGTGGAGGTGGTGGCTTACACAGAGTGTGAGCGGGCCGCCATGAGCAGGGGGGGTGCATTGCTAGCAGGAGGAGCCGGCAGTGCAGCGCAGTGACTTGAGCAAAGTGGGGAGGAGGTGACTTGATCATGGGAAGGGTAAGCAGCGCACGCAGTCTCAAAGCACAGGCCAGGGTTGGCAGGAAGTGCGGCGCGCGGAGAGCGCCATGTTCCCGTCCTGGATGTCAGCAGCGGGCGCACGCCGACCAGGCGAAGGCAGGAGGGAAGCAGAGCGCACTCACAGCGAGTTCTGAGTGATGGCGTGGGCGGGCATCTGCTGCATTCGGCCGTCGCCGTGAGTCATCCCGAAAACCGCAAGGGCGGTGCTTGCCCTGCGTCGCATCCACAGCTAGCTCACGGCGCGTCGGAGATGGAGGGAGCTCGGTTTACTGACACCGCATCCGACGATGGACAGTGACGCGGAGCGAGCTCTGGGTACTGACACCGCATCCAACGATGGACAGTGACGCGGAGCGAGCTCTGGGTACTGACACCGCATCCAACGATGGACAGTGACGCGGAGCGAGTACCCACATCCACATCCGCATCCGCATCCAACGATGGACAGTGACGCTGGAGCGAGTACCTGACCCGCATTCTCGCATCCGCATCTCACGGCGATGAACGTAGTAAGTACTGCGATCTCAAGATCCGCAGATCCGGGCATCCGACAGTGATGCAGAGGGAGATTGAGGTCTTGACACCGCATCCGACGATGGACACTGACGCGGAGCGAGCTTGTGACACCATATTCGACCATTGACAGTGACGCAGAGGGAGCTCGGGGTAGTGGCGCCTTCAACCGCACTGTCATAATACAAAGGCCTTACTCTCCTCCGGGAAGCACAAGTAGGGCTGAGTGGATGCGCCTTCCGCCTCGTTAGGGTTGACATGGCACAGTTTGCCTCGTGACCAGAGCCAGTGCCCTCACCATGTGGGGTCAAAGGCGGAGTAAAGACGGAACAGCTCATTTGTATTGTCGCTGAGCATCTCGTTGCCCGTGAGAAAGTACGGCAGTGCTGCGCTGTAGGTGCACAACCCCCCGTGACGGCTTCAATTCACATATCCCATGCTGTCTGACTCAGACTGCACCAAACCGAAGAAAAACCTCGGACATGCGCGGCGCCGCTTTATGGCAAACTCCCGCTTTCTCTCCCTCGCTTTCTTTCTCGTGGGAGGCGTGTTGCATGGGTTGTCCGCATCCGCGACCACAGGGCTCACCAGTTATCAGATATCAGATAACAGATACCAGATAATAGATACCAGATATCAGATATCAGATACCAGATACCAGTTATCAGATATCAGATAACAGATACCAGAAATGAGATATCAGATAACAGATACCAGATATCAGATATCAGATACCAGATACGAGGTAGCTGGAGATGGGTGGCGGGACGGGAGGCTTGGGGGACGCACCTGAAATCCATGGGCACAGAGATGCCCTCGAGGACGCACTTTGCCAGCACGCGGCCGATCGCCTCGTAGCTGTCCAGCTCCTCCGCCCTGCGCCAACCCCCTTCCTTCCCTTCCTCCCACGTCGCTGCAGCATCTCGCAGAGATCATTGGAGATTGGGGGTCCTCCTGGGCCCCGGTGGATCCGGTGCGCCTGGGGGGGAACTCTCACTGCAGGTCACACACAGGCAAGGGGCTGGGAGGGGGGCCTCCTCACTAGATGGCAGGCGCAAGGAGGAGAGGGCCTTACAGAGCAGATTGGGGCGCAGATGTGAGCAAATAATGGTGTGTGTTTGGGGGCGGGGGAGAAGCGGACAAGAGTGTGTGTGTGCAGCCTCGTCGAGGGGAAGGTAGGGGAGGTCCTCGTAACCGGGGCGGCGGGTACACTTGTCGAACAGCCCGGTGGAGGGTAGCTTGAGGCGCTGAAAGAAGGTGTAGAACACAGAGGAGAGCGGGCGGGAGACGCGGGCCGCCCCAAACTCCGCCACAAGCGGCTGCCTCAGGGAAGAGCCTGCGCACACCGCGCAGCCACCGCCCCATCAACCTGCGCGGTCTTTCCATCCTGCATCGCCCTTCCACCCACCGAGGCATACATGCCGCCCTTGCCATCGATCTTCTTGTAAGAGAAGGTGTGAACGGACAGGAGCACAGCTGAATGCCGAGGAAGTGAGCGTGTTGCAGAGATGGGCTGGAAGCACAAGGCCGATGAAGCGAGCAGGATGGGTGGGAAAGCTGTGAGGTGGGTGAGAAACTGAGAGCTCAGAGGCAGCCGGTGGGAGGGGAAGGGGCCGTTCGGAGGAAGGCTTCGACAGAAGGAGAGTTTGGGGAAAGCGGGGAGCGCGGGTGGGTAGGCTGCGCACCGTCGGAAGTGCGGAACAAGGTGAGCACGTCGCTGAGCACTGTTTCGTCGGAGGCCACGTGGAGCACTTGAGGGGGCTCGTGGCTCCGGGCCGCGCGGAATCGCCGCAACACCGCATGCGCCACCCGGAACTTCTGCTCCATCGGGGTGTTGATGGCGCCCCACCCATCCTCGCTGCCGACCACCTGTCACCCATCCTCGCTGCCGACCACCTGTCACCCATC
>LGRX02014809.1:0-28785 GCA_001247695.2 Cymbomonas tetramitiformis
CTAGGAAGATGCTGGCAGCCATGAAATGCGGATTGGAGGGCCAACCGGCGACCAGTGCTGCTGCACCTATGGCTGCTCCCGCGGCCACACCGGCCCCGGAAGCACGCGTCGTCGGGGCAGCTCCGCCCTGCCCCCAAGGCCTGACGGAGGGCACCTTGGTGTATGGCAATGATGGACGGGTGCACCATGTACGGACTGCGGACATGCGATTGTTGCTAGATTTTGCGTGTGATGCACCAAGCGAGGAAGGTCGATTGATTTTTGACACGGAGGTCAAGCAACTTCAGACCGACGGCCCGCACGTGATCGCTGAGCCGGGTGTTCTGGACGCCAGAATGCAGCTAACCCATGTACAACCAGCGCAACAGCAGGGCTTTGCAACCGACGACACCCTCGAGGAATACCTGGCCTCCGCTGGGCTAACGTTAAGGGATGTCCCGTTTGACGGTGATTGCTGGCTTTCCGTGGTTGCTCCGTACATCACATGTGCGGATGGACGACCCTGTCACCAAGTGCAACGGAGCGGCGTGAAGTTCTGGACAGGCAAGCTGCGGGAGGCTTTAGTTGGGTATATTAACACAAACCCCACCTGGAGCGATGGATCTGGCCGCCGCCCGGAGTGGCTGAACGATCCCAAATTCATCAGTGATCTGAATACAGGGAAGGCGCACAGTGACGAGCATTCGTTCCTGGTCCTGGCGAGCATGGCCAAACGGGTTCTGCAGGTGTACCGGATATTCCCCACTCGAGAGGAAGTGTGGCGCCGGAAGTGGCCAACAGGCGTCGATCCCGCCAATCTCGTCATGCCCGACCGTGACAACGCGATATACGGCCAATATGCGCCCTTCAGTATGCAGTACTTCTGCCCGCCCCCTGAAGAACCACTGACGAGCAACGAACCCATCCGGATCCTGCATATGCTGAAGGTTCCGTTATACGACACCAACCTTCCGGCAGATGACCAGACATGGGTAACTTACCCTGGCCACTTCATGCGGATCCTCACGGAGGAAGCGGCGGGAAAGGAAAAAGCTGAAATGGAGAGATTGAGCAAGGGAAGACGCGTGACACAGTCCACGTGGTGCGCCAGGGAAGAAAACGAAGAAGCAGTTCAAGCCGTCAGGGGCGACTATCTAATCAGGTACTGCTTTGGATCTCATCAACAATCGCTTTCTGCAATCGACATCTGCGCGATCGATTACAGCCGGTGGGTTAGGAGTGGCGTGCGCGTGTCCTTGTATACTAAACCTTACAAATCCTAATATACTGGTTGTTGTCCTGTGCAGGCAAGAGGCGCTGCTTTCAGAGTTGGAGTCGAGCAGCTCCCATCGCAGCGGTAGAGTGATGTTGCAAAGCAGCGTGACAAACTCATCTAAGCAGTAGAACAATGTCAGAAATAAGCAGTCTGCATCGATAGTAGCGAGTGCGCTAGGGAAGGGCGTGGCGCAGCCCCCTAGATGTAAACTATACGTAAATGTAAATAAACAAGTATTGCGTTCCTTCTCATGTAACCGCCTTTCCGCCTCGAGTGGCGGACCACCTCTTTGGAGAGCCTAGCGGGCGCGTGCGCATACCGAAGGGAGGGGGGTGTTAAGCCCAGTTTGTTATGTGGTTTTGATGTGGTTATGTGGTTGTTATGTTAGTTATGTGGTTGTTATGTGGTTTGTGCTGTCCGGGGAATGTGCAGAACAAGGCAAAGGTCACGAGAACCAGAAAGGCCTCCGAGGTTCAATACGATATTGAAACCTACATCATGGCTTCTCCACCGGGCTTCGATATCGAGGCCGGACTCATAATACACCTCAGCAAGGCGTTCAAGCGGGACCCCCGAGCGAGGCAACGGCATGCGATGATCGTGGAGAAGGTCACCACCATTTACCCAATGCTGACGCAGAAAGAGGCGACGAGAAAAGTGAACGCTCGTTTATACAATCGCCGGGCCGGCATAATGCAGCAAAAGGGAATGACGCTGCCTCAGTTTCAAGCGGATGATTTGGCAGCGTGCAAAAACTTCAACCTTCAGGCGCTGGCGTCGAAGAGGCCCCATCTCGTGATTCCACTGACACGCGCTGAAGCGCTTACCAGTCACCCCCTCCCCATTGCGGCAGGGGGGGCGCGGGCGGAGCCCATGGCACCGAGGACGGAGGTGTCGACCCCGCCAACAAGCCCTACCACGCAGTGCGGCACGCCAACGGTGGCTGATGCGGCAGGAGAACCGGGGGGTGCACATCTGCATGGGGGGGGGGGCAGCAGTGTCCGGCGCACAGGCGCCCGGGGCAGAGATGACTCCGCGAACCAGCGCTAGATTCCAGCGCACGAGGCTCCTACGTGCCGCGCGCGCAAGAGGCCAACGAATCAACGGGGAGCAATCCGTGGCTTCACAAGCAGCCCCAGAAGACGTTCCAGGGAGCGACTCGGCACCTATGCGTACCAGCCCTCGGCTAAACACGCAGCATGAGAACGCGAATGACCTGCAGGTGGAGAACAATATAGCAAGTAAGTCGGCCCCTGGGACCAGTTTCCGTTGTCGGTTTCACTAGCCTGGCACCGTGTGTAGGTGGTGACGTGATATTGAATGGTTTGCAGTTCCAGAGCGCGACTCGGTACCTGTGCGTACCAGCCCTCGGCTAAACACGCAGCATAAGAACGCGTACGAGCTGCAGGTGGAGAACAATATAGCAAGTAAGTCGGCCCGTGCGTCCAGTCTTTGTTGTCGTTTTCACTAGCCGGGCCCTGTGTGTAGTTGGTGACGTGATATTGAATGGTTCGCAGTCAAGAGGCGCAGGCTAAGCCAGATCTTCTTCGGGGAGGAAAGCGCCCTTGAGGGCCTGCAACGCCAGCTGCAAGACCTGCTTCCACAAGTGCAGCAGATGGACACCGCCACCCTCGTCGCGCATGTCGCCCGAGTGCACAAGGAAACGGGGAAGCGCGTGTTGATGACTGCGAAGTCCGTGTTCTTTACGGTACATATGCCTGGATTCAATCTTCTGCCTGTCAAGCATGACAACCACTACGAGACTTCCGCCCGTGACGCCGTGAGACGCTGGACAAGCGCTGGACGGCCGACCTGATAAATAAACGCAAGGAATCGTCCGAGGCGCTTGAGGCTGCCTTTAAAGCCACCAGGAAGAAGGCATCTTCAGTGCAAAGGCGCGGCGTTCCGCGAAGGGCGCGCTCCTCCAAGAGCATGGCGGAACCACCGGCGCCTGCAGGTGTACAGGGCAACAAGCACATGAGCAAAATCTGCCCCGTCGGACGGAAGGCGCACCTTGTGCGCACCGGGATGTCCTCTCGGGACCAGAAGAAGCTCCACGTGAATCAGAATACACAGGCGGGGGAGTTGCTGCTGGAGGACTTCTCGCATGCGGACTACGGGGAAATATACCCTGCGGATGTTGATGACTTAAATGGCACAGTGCGCGACCTGGAGATCTTCGTTGATGGCATGGATTGCTTCGAGCATGCCACGCCAACAGCGTGGCGCGCGCTGGGGCACCCCCCCCCGTGATGCGGTGCCATTGCATCGGCGTGAAAGCGTGGGAAGACCGACCGGAGGATCCCGTCGGAGCCTTCGATTACTCTTTTTTCCACGACGACTTCTCCGTGGAGACTTTTGACTGGGACGAGCTGGTGCAAATGAATCTGGTTCGCGTCCCAGAGCTATACATCACGGAGGACTACAGAGTGTGGTGGAAAAATCGCTCCGGTGACAACCGAGAACTTACAACCGACGAGTACCGAGGCGGCTTTGGGGACGCGCGGCCGAAGCATCTGCGCACCACGACGTTCTGGGAACGGGTGTAGTGTTGATAAATCGCCGAGATGTAGTACGGAAATAGCGGACCCCGACCACTCATAGAACCCACACGACAGTCGTGTGAGAACAGACGTGGGGCACATGCAATACGCACCAGGGAGTGCGCTAGGGAAGGGCGTGGCGCAGCCCCTTAGACATCGTAAACATGCAAACATTTTTAATATTGAGAACCCGCAGAGTACATGCTCCAACTGCCTGTCGCAACTTGCCTCACGGGTTGAAAGCTTCCCTCGCCGACATGATTGCTGCGTGTGCGCCTATCGTCCTCCTGTTGGCCAAGTGTTCACGGGGTGGGGATGAGGGGGGAGGCAGCGCGTGCAACCTTTGTTTGCCAACAACCATGGTGGAATACTAACGATCGTCGTATTTTTACAGGATCTTTATACAACGTACGGCCTTAGCCAATCTGCCGTCATGGACATTGCATCGGAGTCCAAGCGCACCCGCACTAGTCTGCGATCACTCCTCCGTCGACGAGACGGAGCGCTCCCTGCAGGACGAGGGCCATGCCTTCCGGCGGAGCATGACCGGCTCACCAAGGTGGCGAAGACAATAAACGCGGCAAGTGGCAATGTTACTTCGAGATGGCGTGTGACGAAGCTACCTACGTGGCCGGCCAGTATTGGGGCCATGCGCATGCCTGGGGAACTGTTAGGCCCCGACGAGCAATTAACGGAGAACCAGCCCTCACATGGCAGCGCGGTACCAGAGAATATGTCGTTCGACCTAGAGGAGGTGCCTGACCTTCTTAAAGCAAGCGCCGATGGCTTCTCAGACGAGGAGGGACCTGACGACGCGGAGACCGCACGGCTACTGGGGCAGCTACGTCTGGAAAGTGATGCCACCGAGTATAACGAAAACATATTTGTCCAGGTACGTACGACAGCAACATTCTTGTGTGCTAAGTGTATTGCCAGCCCACAACGGGTGTATAAATAAAGAACTAACAATGCGGTATGGGGTTCGTACGCACGTTTTGAAAGCAGGCCTTCCATGCCCACGGTTGCGACCAGGCGTGGCCAACAGACTACGACGTGTGGGACGAGCGCACGGCCACGGAGGCAGGTCTCATGGATGAACTCTTGCGCATGGCCGAGGAAGAACAGGACGTGGACATGCCTCCGCCGGAGAACCTGCAATGGGACATCCGCCCAGGTGAACCGCTGTTTATTGACAATCCGGATAATGATATAACCGTTGGTGAGGCGGTCTACTACTTCATGCAGTTGCGAATGGACCAAGGCTGGTCACGGCCAGCTTTTGACCGATTTCTGAAGGTCCTGCTCATGCTGATGGGTGGGCCTACCCGATGTCGCTTGCCAAGCACTCTATATAGGATGCGGACTTACATGCAAGTAGAAGATCACATGGCATACGCGGTTCATGTATGCCCGCGGTGGTGCCGACATTTCCCCCGAGAGCCAGATCCTAGGAAATGGGACCCAATGGAGGAGTGCGGTGTGGTGCTGGAGAAAGACGAAGCGGGTATCGTTGTAAAGCGCTGCAAGGAAAGACGGTTTGAGGTTGCGGAAACCGCGGACGGGGAGAAGTTGCGCCCGAAGGAGTGGTTCTATTATTTCCCGATCGAGGATACCATCCGAAGATGGATGGAATGCCCAGAGTTTTGCAAGGCCCGTGCCCGCCGAGACGCGCGCTTACAGTGTGACTTCTGGACATCGGAACTGGCGAGAACCATAAACCGCCACGCGTCCGTTAAGGGCGCTCTCTTACAGGACGCTCCTAGGATCGAAACCCCCGTTGGAGGTGATCCTTATGTGGAATACGCCGAGCACCACGTGATGGTGATTTCCCCCGGGGCTAATGATTGTCAAGTGTTCAACTCAGATGTTGGGTGATCCCCCCCCCCACCATCTTGCACACCCCATATATACACAAGCATGTCGAACGTGCAACCAGCCGCCGCGGATGCAACTGGCTGAGCGCGTGCGCGGGGATGTGGAGTGCAGGTCTTACTCCATGGGTGTCGGGGTGGTCATCTGGTCAAAAGCGAAGACCTTCATTACTCGGTATGTATGATGGTGGATCTGGATGGTGGAGTGGCTACAGGTTATTCCAGGTAGCTTGTGGCTTGTGGCATTATTAGCTTATTATGGTGGCAGTAGCAAGCTTGCAAGGGGAGAGGGGAAGGAAAAGAGAGGGGGAGGGAAAGTGCGAGGAAGCGCGCCTCGTAAATGTGTGGCATCTCGGACTTTCACCGAGATCTCCAAACCAAGGGTTTGGCGCTCTGTTTTAGGTAACGCCACTAGCACTCTGCAGAAATCTGAAGCCAAATCCTATCGCCTATCTGTGAGGAATGGAAGGTGGAATGGGGGTGGCACGAATGCAGATGAGGCACCGTGACAAGTTTCACAAGTACCTATGGATGACTAAAGGGCCACGGCAGAAGATTGTTAATCCGTTGGTGGTATGGGGGCTCTTCGAAGACGAGATGCTCAGCCTGAGTAAGGGTCAGACGGTTGACGGAGCAGATTTTGTGGTGCACGATGCGTTCCTCAAGAAATCTTACCAGCTGACCGTGATCATGGGAATGGTGTATGCCGACTCCGTTATGCGGATAACGATGGGCAGGTTCATGGGAATTAGCAGTTACCGCGCCGATCCGTACAGTCTGTTTGAGGGAACTGTTGGTCCGGGGGGGCGAGGGATGTATTTCCGGGGCTATTTCAAGGAAGTGGAGCAGCAAGGATGGACCAGCTCTAAAGGGTCAAAGAAGGTGTGGGCGGACGATGCCGATGCAATGATCACTAAGCAGATGCACGCCTCGATGGTGGCGAGCACAGAATCGGGCGCCGAACCAGCACACGCCACAGGGAGACACGGACGAGGTGCCTTGGAGCGCATTCCGTACTTTGACCCGATGCACGCATATGCCCACCCATTCGCACATTGTGTGTTGTACGGGAATGTAAAGAGGTGCCTCAAGCTCTGGTTTGGCAAGCTGAGCAACAACACGCACCCTAGGCTGGTTCTGCCGAAAGCGATTGTTGATGAGATCCAAAGCCGGGCAGCCCTCATCCAACCGCCTCACGACATAGGCCGCCCGTACCATTGCGTGGTGAAGTACTTGGGTGCGTACACGTTCAGTCTTCCCTGCTCATCATTTCAGAAAGAGGCTCAAACGCACTGAAATGACTCGCGACATGTGCAGGGTACGTGAGGGTGCGGCTGTGCCTGACCTATCCATGAACAAGCGCAATGGTGTTTGTCGTTATGGGGAGTGCGTGTGCTGTTGTGTTAGTTTGTGTAAATCGTACCCGGGGAGGGGTGTTGGGGGGCAGGTATGTGGACCATGGAGGATTTCCTGAATTTCGTGGTATACTACTCACCTTGGTGTTTGGCGATCTGCTGGTCCATTGGAACATGGTCATGGAGGCTGCCTGACAACACCTGCGGCGGGCGGTGTTGCATTACACGCGAGGGATGGTAACAGCAGATAGCCCCCTCACGGAGACGGAGGTACGGCGGGCGCGGGAGGTGGCAAAGGAGCATTTGTGGGAGCACGCCGCGATCATGGAAGATAAGGGCCCGGCGAAGATGCTTACATTCAACATGCGTCTGGCGGTGGTGCACCTGTTCCGGCAAGAATACTATCTAGGGGATGTGGGTGCGGCCATGGAGTTCTGGGTGGAACGAGGTATTCAGCGGGCGAAAGGAATCGTGAAAGACTCTCACGCCAAGAACAAGCCTGCGGAGGCCATCATGAATGGGACGTGCGAGAAGCTCGCCCTGGAGGCATATGTAAGCTTGCATCCAACAATGCGCTCCCTACCGGAGTTAGCCAACGAGCTTTACCCCGGCCAAGCAGCGGTCTCGGTTGGGCTTGTTGACCCAGCCGCGGAGGCTAAGACATCTCCTTGCTATTTCATGGGTACCGGCAGGCGCGTAGCTCACGACGCACCCGTCCTCGCAAGCTGCTTAGCACAACTGCAGCATTTGGTTGGCATGCTGCACCCCCAGCAGCCGGGCGCACAGCCATTATGCACGTGCGATATCATTGTGTACTTGATGGCGATCACCCGTGCCGATTGAAGTGGCACGGGTTCCACATCCTTCACCTGGGCGAGACAGGCATAGCAGGGGCCGGCACGGCGGATGCCGATGCCGCCGCACCACCTGCCGGAACCTGCTCCTCCGGCGTGATCCCCGCTGCGGCGGGGCCACACACCAGAGCCGAAGTCTGCTGCTCGATGCCGTCGGGAGGCGGGAAAGATGCGTGTGTGAAGTGCGCCTTGCTTGTGATTGGCCGCGGAGTGAACCTCCGCGGCAAGATCGTCAAGCCGTCGGAGAATGTCGTCCCCCGCGGGCTCGTCGGGAGGCGGCAGCTGCTCTACCGCAAAGCCGTAGGCGGACACGTCGATCCCGCCCACCGCGCCCGCACAAAGCACTGCAGGCGGCCCGTACGTGGGGGAAAGCCTCCGCGCCATCATCCGCTGCCTGTGCTAGGACAACACACGGTGTCATGCGCGGATGACTCAGCAATGTCATACATGCCAGAAGTGTCATACGCGCCTTACAGCATTAGCGCCCGAGACCCCTGTTGAGGAAGAGACCCCCCTTATATGGGAGTACACAGTACCACTGTACTGTGTAATAATGTGACATGTAGAATACCGGCACATCATACTGCATGATAATGTAGTACAAGCATATGATAGGTTGATGAGACTTGGCCATGCTGACTAGGATTACCTCAGAGAGCTGAGTGAATAAGTAATGGCCAAGGCCAAAGAAACAGTTGAGATTTCTAGAGTAAAAAAACAGCCGCATGGCAAAAGTCAAATATAATACCTAATTCTTACATGCAAATATATGTAGTAAGTCTAGACATAGCAGTCCTATGTCTAAAGAGCTGACCTAGCAGTACCTAGGCAGTTAGTCTTTATATGCAGTCCATATAAGACTCCCATCAGTAGTTACAGTGCCCTGTGAGGAGCAGTCCTCCCACAAAATGGTATCAGTGTGCTACGCACCACCACCACCCCCGCTTCCACAAAATTTTTCTACTTTGAGATTGTGACTTTTCCGTCAAATTTACGTGTGCCTTAGTTTTTTCGGATGGAATTTGGGCTCTCGAGTTACTGGCGCGTTACATAGCTTTGAGTCGCAGCACTGGCCAAGTAACGTTGTTTGCGACTTCTTTCAGCGGGATGACTTGTTGCACTGCCAAAATTCTTCTTCAAATTACTTGTGAGGCGTAATCTTTCTTCGCAAATTGCTTCATGATGGTTTCTTCGTGCAGCTGCGCGTGCTTTGCAGTCTTATCTGCTGTGAGTGCCTGGTGCGACGCAGTTCTTCGCTCAGATGTTCGTTGTGACGTTTGTTCCTCAGCAACAAAAGTTCTTAGAATTGTCAGATGCAACTTATACTTTCTTCGCGCCGTGATCTGTGATGGAAAATTTCGGCTCGCCTAGTGTGAGGCCTCCTACTGTGGCACAGTGTGCCACAAATAAAGTAGCCCAGAGCTATCTTTCGTCTTGCGTTCGCTCTGCGCCTGGGACTTTCAAATTACCTTTACAAATTATGGCAATTTTTGCGGGTGCTGCTTGAATTCGGGTTTGAGAATGGTCGAAATTCTACTTCTGGCTCTGGCCCTTGAGTTCGCGCTCTGACGCGCTGGTCAACGACTCGTCGTTTTTCTTGCTCACTGGCAGTTTTGCGCCGTTAATTCTTCTCGGGAATTGTGCCAATTAGTCAGCGTTTTCCGCGAGATCTTCGTCTACACTACCCTCTGCGATTGGGGTGTGTGCGCAATGTTCTTCTTGGGCTTGGAATTGGCGTGATGCAACTTCAGATTAGCGCTATTCCGCTGGCGTGCGTGTTCTTCGTCGAGTGTCTTTGCGACTGAGTGGGATTACGCAATTTTATGCTTTGGAATTCGAAAATGTTCTCTGAATTGGCGGATGCGGCTTGCGTTCCTTGCCCTTAGGCTCTGCGGCGCTCTAGCGTTCTTGGCAAGGGGCTAACCCTGAGTGGTATCGCGCTGCGACGTTGCTTTGACTTCCGTGAGCCGATCGTTAACCAATTTGGCTCAATTTGTTTTGATCTTACCTCTTCGAGTTTGCTGGAAAGCTTTGATTGGGATTTGGCAGCGGCAGTTGTTTATTTGCTGTTGGGATCCTACGTCTTCGCACTTAACACTATACGCCTGTACGGCGGAAGCGCTGGCAGATTTTTCAGAATCAGATTGCTGCGTTTCTCCACCAGCTTGGGCAACGTTTTCAATGTCCTCTTCACGGCGGGCTTCTTCGCTGTATGTTCCGCCTCAGCGGCGCTCGGGGGTGGCGGAGGCTGCTTCTCGGCCCTCCGGGCTCTCTAGCTCGGCCCGGGTGTTTCAGCTCCGGGATGGGCTTGGGGCTTTGGGGCCCACCCCGTACTTTGTCCCGGAGTGGGAGGCGCCGGCCGGGGCGCGGCGGGGCAGCAGGGGGGGGGAGCAGTACAACGCTCTCTGGAGGGCGAATACGCGCTTTTGGCGAGCGCGCCTCTACCTCAAGAGGAACGTCGCACCCAAGCATCGCTGCCTGCCCCGCCCACGAATTTCCCCGACGGCTCGCGTGACTCTCCTGGGCTGGTATCTGTCGCTGTACGTATGTCTGGGTGCTACTCTACACCCCAGCAGCGTGCGGGGGGTGCAGGTGCCTCGGGTCTACAACGTAGCCAACCAGCTCTCGAGGAGCTCAACACGGTCGCTATAGCCACCGCTCATAATTTGAGATCATCTCCTCATAGCGAAGCTGTAGTTGACCATTTGCCTCTAGCACCAGAGCATCACGTTGGAAACCTGACCCATGAGAGCAACATATTTACGCCTAGGCGTGAAAGTGCACCTCCAAGTGGCGAGCGCGGTTTGTCGAGCGTGAACGAGTGGAGCGTCAAGCTGGCACGCCAAGCTGTAGCAGTGGATATTCTAGCGGTATGTGCATTGCGTAATTGGTGGAGTACTTGGACAGCACGAGTGCTCAGCGGGCGTGTTTCATCTGCACTTACGACATGGCACCTACGTGCCCGTCTCGCACGCATGCGTGTTTCCCTTGCAGCATGGCACGAGCGAGTTCACCGCAAGAATCAGGTCCAACGCAAAAAGCAAGATTTTGTTGGACACGCAAGTTCACGATTGGCGTCCCGGCTCTTGAGTGCATGGCGAGAAGAACAACGTCGTGTAAAAGAGATCACTCTCGAAATCACGGCGTGCAACATCGCCCGGTCCGAGTTCTACGTGAGGAAGTGTATGAAAGCGTGGAAGGCTACCGTGGACTTCGCTTCCAAGTGCACCACCTTTGCGGTCCAGCGTGAACAACATGTGAAGCGCGAAGTCCTCCACGAGTGGTCAGCTCTGACGGACACGCCTGACGTGACCCCGAAGCAATGGGCGACCTTACGTAGACATCTTCGCCGCCTGTGTGGCCAAGAAGACTCCATCGCTGCAATCACATGGGAGGTGCAGCTGAGAACGAAGAGTGGAGAGCAACGCGTGATCCCATCTCGTGGACTCCTTCTGTCGCATGTTACCTCAGCAAGCCACCATTGTCATCACCTCCACTCTGCACGACCACTCGTCACGACCATCCCAGCCAACCGGCCTGCAAGGCTGGTGCGGTTGGGAGTGAGCGTCGAGGAGGAGATAAAGACTCTAAGGCGTACAACCACTTTGGGAGCAAGTGTTCAACAGCATGGCGTACAATCTGTACCTAGCCGCAACCCCTATGGCGTCTTGTCGTCTGAAGATGACTCCACGATCGATGAGGAAGACGTTCATTCCGCTGACTCCGCCCCACAACCACCTCGATCAAAAGCTTCATCTGCCCCACGACCCACACAACGAGAACGTGCTGTACGTGTCCAGGCTTTGACGGAGTTAGCCCACGAGAAGGAGGTGGCGAAGCAGGAGCGGAAGCGGCAGAAGTTGGCCAAGCGCAAGCTCGCCAAGGCTCGACGTCGCAGTGACGAAGGTAAACTGATGTACGACTCCACCTCTACGTCCGGTGAGGAGAAGTCCACACTTTCATCGTGTCAAACATCTTCTACTGAAGCGCTCTCCTCTGACGCCTCGCACACCTCTTCATCTAGGAGCTCTCGGCAAAAGGGTGGACGCCAACGGCGGCGCCAAGCTCAAGCCACGCGACACGAGCGGCAACTACGAGAGCTGCAAGAGGAGTCCGAACGAGTCGCGTTAGATGCGGCCACTGCGCACCAAGCGCAGCTCACAGCGTTGCGCATGGACATGCACAATGCCGTGGAGGAAGCAACTCGGATGCAGCAGGAGCTCCGCACCAAGATGTGTCAAGAAGCTCGACAAGCCGCTCTCGAATCGGCTGAGGAGCAGATAGCGCGCATGCAGCATGCCGCGGACGCTGTCTCACATCAGCATGAACAAGCGGTAGCATCGCAGGCGGAGGAAGCTGCACGTCATCATCAACAACTTCGAGAAATGCAGCGCGCCGCGGAAGAGCAACGCCAACAACTTGACCAAGCAGCTCGAGATCAACGACTGCTGGAGCAGCAAGTGGCGGAGAGCAAGATGGTGGTGCAGGCCGCACTTGAAGCCGCTGACGGACGAGCGCACTCACGGCCAGGACAACCACCTAATACCCCCGTGAGCTATGCGACCGTCACAAGTGACGCTCAAGAAGCTGAACACGAGGCTCTGATGGTGCCCCCGTCGGCCACGACTGTTGACGTACGAGGCCACAAAGGCGTGACGTTCGAGGAGGACGCCTCCACGCGTGCATCTTCCCCCACGAGTGTGCATGACCGCCTGGCCAAGGTGGACTGGCGATCCATAAGTGCGCCCGCTGCCGTTGCCATCCGGGCGCGTGTGGAGGAGCGGTTAGGTGGCCACGCGGGCAACCTCGAGGCGGAACGTATGTTCTTCGATGTGGCGAGAAAGTACCGAGACCATGACTTGGCGTCAGGGAGCGGGCCACCGATCTCGGAGGCACCGGCTTCCCGACTCCCTCGACCACCTCACTTGGGCACAGCAGTGATCCAGAGCGTGCACGACGAGGTCGCGTCCAGCACCACCAACATCCCATGCTCAAGATGTTCTCGCAGCCCGCAACCTCCGGTAGCCATCAGGAGTTGTGACGTGATGACGCTGTCAAACATGTCTGTCGCCGCTCAACTTGTGCCCTTGTGCATCTATTGCACACGAGGAGTTTGGCCGGGTGCATTCGATCAGTTCCCCACAGTGAGCCCGAAGCCGCTGTCCACGATCGTGGGCGGGGGTGGCGGAGGCGACGGCGGAGACGATGACGACGATGACGACCAAGGGGGACCTGGTGGGCACCAAGGGGGGAGGAATGGGCCGCCTAACGAGCCTAACCCTGACGAACATGGCGACCGCCCCTCACGAGACCCTGGAGGGTCCAACGCGCGTCGTGGCGGCAGCGGAGGGGGAGGAGATGACGACCCTGATGACGAGACGTTGTATAGCTTTGGCTCTAGCAGGAGGTCCTCGTACAACGACGGCAGGCAGCAACGAGAGGAGTACACGAGGCACTCGTATGCCCTTAAAGCCGCGAAGGACATCATGTCCTTGTACTCAGCACCGCTGGAGGGGTCCACGAACCCCTTCGGCCCGCTGCTGCGGTTCGTAGACGAGTTCGACAGGTGCTTAGTCCTTCCAGTGGTGCTCCTCGCGATGAACACCCCATGCAACGTGCCCAACGGAGCGTTCGAGCTCGGAGAGCCGATTCTCTCGGTGCATATCTTGTTGAAGGAGATCACCCAGCATTGCTTCCCTACGCCTAGCTCCGAAGGAACGGAGCTGCGAGGAGTTCTCCTGGATGCCGAGGCGGACAAGTCGTTGAACCTTGAGAAGGTCATTGTGCCGCTGGCGAAGCTGATCGTGCCGCTGAAGAGTGAAATGGCCACCTTGGGCTCGTTCCTACGCCGAGTACGCCAAACTCAAGGACGCATGGCGACACCGCGCAAAGTGCGCGAGTTTTGGGATGGACTGCATCTGGCCCATCGCGTAGTGACCATGTTGGCGACACACGAGCTCACCACACCAGTTCCGGAATCCGACCTCCTGGACGTCTTCCTCTCGGGCTTATCCGCGGAGGTACGGAAGGAGGCGTGCGAGATTGCCGAGCGGAAGGGGACCCCCTTGATCCTCCTCGACCGCGCCCTTCCAGCCAGTCGACGCCTAGCGCTGGAATACGCCATTGAGGCGGAGTTGCATTTGAACAATGCGACGAGTAGGAGAGCGCCAGTGCAGCTACTGGCAGCGGTGGAGGTCTCGGAGGAGCTACTAGCTCTAGCCGAAGATCGTCCCGCGGGTGCAACTCCTACTGGGCAACGTCTGGGCTCCCCGGAGTACACTGGTTGCAGGTTGTGCCAAAGCAAAGAGCACTATGCTCGAGAGTGCCCACAGGCTGCTCTTCGTAAGAAGGAGTGGGCCAAAGCACTTCTGGCTGAAACTTTGGACATGGTCATGCACGAAGTGGAAACGGATGAATATTGCGACGTGCTCAACGCGGTGTTGCCAAAGGAACTAATGGATTTTGCCGCGGAGGACTCCCTCGAGCTCGGAGTACCCTCCAAGTCCCAATGAGCTCGGGCTGTGGAACCCCACATCCCCGCGACGAGCCCCCCTCCTACCTCTCGGAGCAGCAGTTGCGGGAGAAGTGGAGAAGAGCCCGTCGACGTCAAAGGCGGAGTGCTCCTTGCACAGGATACATAGACTCCGATGAGCTCAACATGCTACCCTCGCGGGCGATGACTAGCCCTCCTCCCGCGCCGGAGCGTCAAGTGGTCGAAGCTCGCCTTCGCAAGGAAGCCAAGTCTCCGGTGTGTACGAGCGAGGACCTCTCAGACGACTCCCAGCACGTTGAGAAGCGGCACCGACGTACCCTGAAGGTGACCGAGAGCTACCGCGTGCACTTGGAGCCAACGGGCCAACCATTGCAAGGTTGGCAATTTCGAGCTGTCCGAGGGCAAGGGACGAGTGCTTTACGCTCCAAAGTGGGCACACGGGGCTTGAGGTCCTCCATCAAGGCTCTGGAAACGGACCTTGCACCGCCCCGTACACCTCCGCGGAGCACGAGCCCACCGCTTTGGAGAGCCGGGCATCGACGCAGCAGCCGAGGACCCACGCGGTCACCAACGCACAGCGCGGTTACCGCCAACAAGCGAGAAGCTCGAGCTCGATCACCCTTACCCGCAGCCCTTAACAAACTTAAAAGGCTGCAAGAATACCGACGACGACGTCAAGACATCCAGCTTGGGCGTCGACCTCGTACGCCCCCACCTAACGACAGCACGACTGTCGAGGCAACCTCAACCGCACGGAGTGACCGCCCCCGACCATGGCTGTCACCGACCCATGCAGCTCGAGCTGAAGGAGCACCAAGGAGGAGGTGGCTCAGTGGGCTGGAGAAGGTTCGCCAACGAGAGAAGCTTAAGCGGGATTATGCCAGTGGCCTCCCATATTTGGAGCGGGACTCTCCTATGGACGAAGAGCTACTGCACATCTTAGCCAAGGAACAAGCGCAAGAGGAAGTAGAAGACGGACTCCTCCAGTACGCAAGTGACTTGGCGACGAATGATATGGCGCGAGCAGCGAAGGACAAGGTCATCCAAGTGGCCTTGTACCCACCTGATCACCCACCCAGGGACCTGGTGCAGACAGCCACCGCCCAAGGGCTCTTGGCCGATGCAGGCACCTACGAGTTACCATGGGACTCTGACATGGACGACCCTCCTGACCTAGGCGACCCTCATGCCAAGGACGACCCCTTCGTATGCCAGCTCAACAGCATCATCGACAGTGGGGACATGAGCCCTGGCTGGAGTGATCTCTTGGCGGCTGTATCAACATCGCGAGCGCCACCTCGACAGATCAACAATTCCAAGGCCCCCACCTTGTTGTTGTTCTGGGCGTACGTGAACGGTCGTCGCGTAAAGGTGCTGGTGCAGTGGGTGCTCCACCAACATTATCTCGGACAAGACTGTACGCAGCATTCCCTCCCTGACGCCTCGACCTCACGAAAACCCCATGCGAGTGCGAGTAGCTGACGGCGCGTCGTACGATGTCAACACGTGCGTCCGTCCTCGACTGCAAGCAGAGACCACCAAGGGGTTGTACGTCAAGCAATTGAAGCTCAGAGTGATGCCCATTGATCTTTGCGTGGATATTATCCTTGGAGGACCTTGGCTAGCCTCCCACTCCCCAGTCACCCTGGATTACTCCCGATGGGGTTCCATCCGGTTTGGTTCTGGAAGCAAGAGAGTGGTCATTACAGGCTGCTCTCCGGGAACGCCAGACCCTTCAAGACCCAAGGATAAGGCCATGGCGCTGGTACAAGGAGTCTTGTTGGACCCCAAAAGGGTACGCAAGGACCTTCGAGCCCTCCAATCTAAGGATGAGTGTGCCTTCGTGGTGTACCTAGCACCCGACGGCACCTTCGGGGCGGTCGCCTGTAACGAGGAGACCGACGCCGAGACCAACGCCAAGCCCATGGACGCTTCGTCCGAGCGTCGCGCCACGCCTAGCTCTGAGCAGCAAGACGCCCAAGTCGCGGGCGCCATGGACTCCTCCCAAGCGGATCTGGGTGAGACGGACGCGCCCGCGCTGATGTCCGCGTCAGACACTGACTCCGAAGCCGAGGACGCTCTACTCCTCCGGGAATCTGTGCGGCCCAGCCCAGGCACCAGTGACGAGGACCACTTGGATAAGGTGTACGCAACAGTGGAGTCCACCCGCCCACAAAACTCTGACGTGGTCGCGCTGGAGGGTGCTGTTGGCCCCCCGGCGGACAATGCGCCATCCAACAACCTACATCTGGGGTTCTTCCAGAGCAAGCGCGAAGCTTTGGGAGCATTTGCTTTATTACCTGAGCACGTACGTGCCCAAGCAATCGACGACCACGCGCAAGGGACACCACCCACCTGGCATGCCGAAGCCGCAGCCGCGCTGGAGCAGGGAAGGCGCTTACTCCGCGAACGTCGGCCGCGACGCAAGCGTGTGCGCTGGAGCGACGAGAAGCCCCATACTGAAGGTTTATCTCAAGAGCAGGCCGCTCCAGTGGCCGAGGAACCACCGTCACCGCCGCCCAAGCCCCATGCCATGGAAGCGGAGGAGCCGGACGAGATTGACGAGACGGTGTCCCCGGAGATATGGCAACAGCTGCGCGACCTTGAGGAGGAGTTCAGGGACGTCATATGTACGGAGCTGCCTGACTCCGTCCAAAGCCGCGACTACAAGAACAACATTCGCTTGCGATCCGACTGGAGTGGGCAGCCGCTACATCGGCGTAACTACAAGTTGTCGCAAGAGGAGCTTCGGCAACTTCGTGCACAACTTGACGAGCTGTTGGCCAAGGGGTACATCCGTCCATCGGCGTCTCCCTGGGGTTGTCCGGTACTTATGGTGCCGAAGCCGAGCAACCCTAAGGAGTTGCGCCTGGTTATCGACTACAGGTCGATAAATGAGATCACGGTCAAGGACAAGTACCCTCTTCCTGACGTACAAACCCTCCTCGATGACCTACAAGGAGCAACCGTCTTCTCCACTGCGGACGCCTTGTGGGGATTCTGGCAAGTTCCCATGGAACAGGAGGACATCGAGAAGACAGCCATGACCACCCACTTCGGAGCTTATGAGTGGCTGGTCATGCCTATGGGACTGAGCAACTCACCAAGCACGTGGCAAAGAATGATGACGCAGTACCTCGGACACCTACCCTTCTGCAGAGTGTTCGTGGACGACATCATGATTTTCAGTGACACACCTGAGCAGCATGTCGGCCATGTACGAGCTGTATTAGCTGCCTGTCGCCAGCACAAAGTATACCTCAAGCGAAGCAAGTTGAAGTTGTGCATGCGAGCAGTACGCTTCCTTGGCCACGTGTGCAGTAAGGAAGGTTGTCGCCCCCAACGCGACAAAGTTGCCTCGGTTCGCGACTGGCCGGAGCTCGAGACTGTCACCCACGTGCGCCAATTCCTTGGAATGTGCGGCTTTTACCGGCGGTACATCCAGTCCTTCGCTCACATTGCCCACCCTCTCACTCGCCTCACGAAGATGGGAGTGCCATGGACTTGGGGCAAGGAGGAGAAAGAAGCCTTCCAACGATTGAAGTCAGCATTGATTTCAGCACCAATCCTCGCCCTATCGGACCAGCGCTCAGCAGCCGATGGGTCTCGCCCATTTTGCGTGCAGACCGACGCGAGTGCGGTCGCACTAGGAGGCGTGCTGATGCAAGACCGCTGGGACGAGGTCTTCAGCCGTTGGCCTTCGAGAGCAGGCAATTCTCCTCGGCCGAGCAGAACTACCACGCTGGGGAGCGGGAGTTGTGCGCCATCCACCACTGCACCACAGTGACGTGGAGGCATTACCTTATATTCACCGACTTCAAACTCATGGGTGACCACAACCCCTTGCAATGGCTCTTCGCGCCGGCTCGGGAGCTGAGTCGACGCCAGGCACGCTGGTATGAAGACTTGGTGGAAGTGGGCGTGCACCAAATGGAGCACGTACGTGGCCGATGCCTAGTAGTTCCGGACGCCCAATCCAGACGACCAGACTACAAGCAGTCATCCGCCAGGGAGGGGCTCAAGGAGAAGGGCGTGGTCGACCGGGACACAGACGAGCCTCGTCAGAGTGTGCCAAGGGAGTCGGCTGAGAGCTCAACCCCCGCCGATCCCACCTCAGTATTCGGTGCAATCGACGAGGACGACACCGACGAAGAGCCGTCCGAGGAGCCCGCTAAAGTCAAGACCCTTGAAGACCCCATCTCGGTGCTCGACTCCACGTTTGATTACTCCGACTCTGAAGACGAGTCTGTACCTCCGGTCAGCCCCCCGATGGTCGTTGGGGAGCTCACTCATCTGAATGGGCTCACCTGGGTGGAAACCCCCGACCTGTGGGAAGACGCAGCTGAGACGTTGCACACCGCGGAGCGCGCCTTGCATGAAGCCACCCTTGCGGGCGTCACTACTCGCTCTCGCTCGCAACCGGAGCAAGCCCCCTCTCCAGCCCCCTCAACTCCCCTTAGTCCTTCCCCTCCCAGCAAACAAAGTTCCCCTCCGCGTCAAGCTCCCACTACGATAACGTGGTAGACCGGCAGGACTGGAAACTGGTAAAGGAGAAGTTCGAAGAGATCTCAGCGCAGTACGGCCCGTTCGACGTGGACGCGTGTTGTGACTCCATGGGCGTCAACCGCCAGGTGGACACCTATTGGACGGAGTGCCTCAAGCAGCAATGGCGGGGAAAGCACGTCTGGTGCAACCCCCCCTACACCAAGGATAGCAACCTCATTGAGAGGATCCTACGCCACTTTATGGCTGAGTGGCGCGCCGACCCAGAAAACACGTCGGCGATGTTCCTACTGCCGGACTATGACGCGTCCTGGCGCACCCTTATCCAGCCCAAGTACGGCCTGCACGTGGTCAAGGTGTTCGACCTCAAGGATGCCAAGGGTCACCCTACATGCTTGTTTGAGTCACCAGATGGAGGCCGACCAGCGCTGCGGTGGCCCGTGCTGCTGGTGTGGGCGCCAGCGGCCAGCCGGACTCGGCCTCGAGCGAAGAGTGCCCGTGCGCCCGCCGCTCAAAGTGCAAGCGAGCCTGTGGTCACGTCAGGGCCAGCGGCCAAGGCACGCGCAACCAAAGGACCACTGAAGGCATGCCAGTTCGTGAAAGCACTACGCGCGGAGTACGAACGTAGCCCTTACCTCACGATGTTAAAGGAAGAGCTTTTGGCCGCCCCGCACCAGCGTACGGACACCTTCCGTATGGTTGACGACATGATCTGGCGCATCGCGGAGGGACGCTACCAGCTGGTGTTGTCGTCCGACTCTCCTCTTCGGGAGATAGTCATGCGTGAAGCGCACGAGTCTCCCGCGGCGGGACACACCGGGCGAGATAAGACTCTTGCTCGGATAGTGCGGCGGTTCTGGTGGCCCCGCATGAACAAAGACGTCACCGACTGGACCCGCTCGTGCTTGATATGCCAGCAGACCCGCCCGAGGAACAGCTATCCGGATGGCCAGCTGAACCCCCTCCAGGTCCCGGTCAGGCTGTGGCAGGTGGTGAGCATTGACTTCGTCACAGGTCTGCCGCGCACGGAGCGGGGCTACGACGCCTTCGCCACGTTCACGGACAAGTTGTCCAAGATGGTGCACGTGGTCCCCATGCTGTACTCTGACAGTTCCGCTGAGCAAGTGGCACGAATGTACTTCGACCATGTTTGGCGACTGCACGGTGCTCCCATGAAGATCGTTTGTGACAGGGACTCTCGCTTCCGTGACGCCTTTCATATGGAGTTGCATCGCCTTATGGGGGTGCAGGTGGCCTCCACTACGCCGTACCATCCACAAGGGGACGGTCAAGCGGAGCACACTAACCACACGGTGGAGCGCATGTTGCGCGCCTACGTTGACGCAAACCAGACAGACTGGGATTTGTGGTGCACCCCGGTGGAGTACGCCATTAACGACTCCAGGTCCGCGGTTACTGGATTCACACCCTTCGAGCTTTGCTATGGGCATGCCCCAGCGTCGCAGCTCGACTTCTTCGTAGAAGCTGCGTTGGCCTCTCGTAGGGGCCGCGCCAAGGGGGGGAGAGGGGACGTCGTGAAGAAAGGCACGGCCCACGAGACCGCCCGGCAGTTTGTTCAGCAGTTGCAGACTGCTCGCGATAGGTTGCTGGTAGCTCAGCAGCAGCAAGTGGCCCAGTATGATGCTCGCCATCGCGCTCGCCGGTACGCAATAGGTGACATGGTGTGGGTGGACGCCACGCATCTCACCCAGCCCGGGGATCGGGGCCTACACAAGAAGTTGCTGAAGAAGCGCCTGGGCCCGATGGAGGTGCTGGAGGCCTTCCACAGCGACCGGCAGATGGAGCTCGCCCCCGAGGACCGAGGGCCCCCCGCGGCTTACCGCCTGAAGCTACCACCACAGTGGAAGGTGCACGACGTCTTCACCGTGGATAGACTCACCCCAGTGGAGTCGGGCCAGGACAAGTTCGCGGACAGGAGTGCGGAGATTCCGCCTCCCCCTGTGGACGTGAGCGGTCGTAAGGAGATGGCGGTGGAGTGCATTGAGAGGTCACGCACGAGGAGACGTAGCGGGCGGACATGGACGGAGTACATGGTCAAATGGGTAGGTATGCCGCGCTCCGAGAATGAATGGAAGACTCGCGAGGACCTCGAGTTCGATGGAGTTGGCCGAAAAGGGATACCTAACCGCGCTCTTCAGGAGTTCGAGAAGGTCGAGGCCAAGAGGCAAGAACGTGAAAAGAGTAGAGTCACTCGCAAACGCGAGGAGTCAGCAGGAGCGATATGGTTGACGGATCCTGAAGAGTTACAGGCGGACGGAATGGCGTGGATCCCGGAAGAACGAGCCGACGACGAGGTGGGCACATTCGCGACGGTGTCATCCACTAGTTTCATGCCATCTCAAGGACCTGGTCGAGGAGCGGCATGCCTACAGCCGTCTCGACGCCCAATACGGATCTTGGTGTTGTTTTGTGGCACAGGCTCCGTCGAACGGCAGTTCAGCAAGCAGTTTCCTGGGTGTGAGGTAGTCTCGGTGGACATCCAGAACCGATGGAAGCCCACTCACTGCGAAAACGTCCTGCACTGGGACTATCGGCAGTTCTCGCCCAAGCACTTTGACGTCATTTGGGCGAGCCCCCCATGCACGGAGTATAGCCAAGCCAAAACGGTAGGGATACGAAACTTGCGTGGTGCTGACAGACAAGTGCGGAGAACGTTGGAGATCATCAAGTACCTCCGGCCGAGCTTCTACTTCATTGAGAACCCGCGTGGCCGAGCTCCCCATGGGTTACACACTCGCCGATGCATGCAAGGGTTGCCACCTCCGCATCTGGCTACGTATTGTAAGTATGGTATGCCCTACAAGAAACCCACCCACTTCTGGACCAACGCGCCTATCGCCACCCTGAAGTCTTGCGACCCCGAAAACCCCTGCGACTTCAAACGCCGTTATGGGCGGCACGAGAAGATGGCGCAGAGCGGCTCCGCCAGCAGAGAGTCGGGCGACCCTAGACCAGGCATGGGAGCTGGATGGCACGTGTATGGCATCCCCGCAGCCTTGCTTAAACAATTATTCAGCTCTCTACCGGTGGAACAACCCGTGGGGGCAATCGCAGCGGTGTGTGAATACCTAGCGGAGCTGCTTTGGAGAGATGAAAATGAGACAGATCTCAACGATGAAAGAGTCTGCGCTAATCCGGAAGAAGCTGACGAGGAGCCGGTGACCTTGATGCCGGAGTACAGCCCTACGCCGCCACCAGTGATGTCCGACGACAGCGAGTGGGACACCATGGGCTCCGAATCAGCCTAACGACTGTGCATCTAAGCACAAGCGAGGACGCTTCCCACCTGAAGGGGGGGGGAGTTGTGCTAGGACAACACACGGTGTCATGCGCGGATGACTCAGCAATGTCATACATGCCAGAAGTGTCATACGCGCCTTACAGCATTAGCGCCCGAGACCCCTGTTGAGGAAGAGACCCCCCTTATATGGGAGTACACAGTACCACTGTACTGTGTAATAATGTGACATGTAGAATACTGGCACATCATACTGCATGATAATGTAGTACAAGCATATGATAGGTTGATGAGACTTGGCCATGCTGACTAGGATTACCTCAGAGAGCTGAGTGAATAAGTAATGGCCAAGGCCAAAGAAACAGTTGAGATTTCTAGAGTAAAAACAGCCGCATGGCAAAAGTCAAATATAATACCTAATTCTTACATGCAAATATATGTAGTAAGTCTAGACATAGCAGTCCTATGTCTAAAGAGCTGACCTAGCAGTACCTAGGCAGCTAGTCTTTATATGCAGTCCATATAAGACTCCCATCAGTAGTTACAGTGCCTGTGAGGAGCAGTCCTCCCACACTGCCTGCTGGAACAGGGCACACATGGCAAGTAAAATGCACCCCCTCCGCGTCCTCCTCGTCGATAGGAATGCAGAATGCCGCGGCGGAGGTGGGCGGGTGTTGGCGCCCGCCCAATGGGCAGTCGCGATAGAAGTGATACTGCTCACCTTTGCCGGCCTTCTTGCACCTGCCGCAGAACGGCTTCGCCCGCTGGTCGTCGCGGTCGAATCCCACGGGTGGCGCCTTGTGCTGCCCCACACGATACCCCTTCGGCTGCTGCGCCCGCTGCTGCTGCCGCTGCGGCGCCCGCTGCCGCTGAACTGCCGGAGTGCCCTCACCGTGCTGTTGCTGCATGCACCAATGCCTTCAGCTCCATGATCTTCTCGAGGAGGGCGTCGTACCCGCCGCTGGAGAGGTGCGCGGAGATGCTGCCCGCGCCCGAAGCCGCCTTAACCGCATCCGTCTGAGCCCAAGCCTGGCAAATCTCCACTACTGTACCATGGAGCGAAGTGAAGCGAGCGACACATGAGCAAGGTCAGCGGCCATGGGGTACCGCACCTTGACTGCAGCGTAGAACGCCGGGTCCAACCGGTTGTACATGCTCAGCTTCTGTGTGATGGCTGCGAAGCTATAACACTGTGAAAATTAGGGTACTTTGGCACGCGCATTCTTAACTTTTTGGTGACAGGGTTGTGAAGGTGTGATAAAATTTAACGAAGGCTCCGAAGGGCATCGGCCCCAACCGTACGTCACGGGTCTTGCGCCATGAAAAAGCCGAATCGGTCGAAACGCGGGCCCGAAACGAACATGATAGCACGAAAAAAAATGACTATGCTCGTTGTATCGCTGGGATGGCTCACTCACGAGATGGCCTTTTCTCAGTCATAACAATTCCATAGGTCGCTGGAGCTGGCGGCGGCGGGGGGGTCGTCAGTTTAAGAGGATTGCTGGCTGAACCCAAAATCCAGAATGTATTGTTTTTTGTTATCTATTTATTTATCATTATTATTATTTGTTTATTTTTCATACATTTTTATTTACGGCCCGCAATCGGCAAATCCACTGGCCCGATTTCGGCCAACACGGGCAATAATCTCCAAAAGTGCCCGCCGCAGGCGCAAAATTTTAATTTAAATATGGTGATATTGCAAAATCGCACAACTTTGCATAAATCTTGCTATGTTCGTGTTCAACGTCACGGCCTGCACCCATATATTCCATCGGCACGCATGCGGCCCGGAGTGGTGAGCTACGGCCCCGGATCGGCCCGCCACGGTGAGCAATATACCATGCCCAAATCTAATCGATATTCTGAGAGGTGCGTGATTACTGTATGTACCTAAAAATGATGTCCTGGTTACGGTACTCATCAACGACCTAAATCAGCGATCCTGCATCGACAATTTATCGCGATTTTCCCGCCCATTGAAAACGAGTCCAGGTTCCGACCCTACCCTTATCAACCGAGCGAGGCTGGAATTCCACGATTTCCGTAAATAATGTGAATTTGCGTAAGGCCGCCCACGCACGCTTTGCTCCTCGGGGAGGGGGTCCGCAAAGGACATGCGCCCCCCCCTCCCCCGAAACAAAGCGTGGGCAGCCTGATGGGGACCTCTTTGGGGGTTTTGTGTAATCATTTCAATTAAATGTGGTAAGTCGATTTTTTTGATTGGGAAGATCTAGGTTTCACTAATCGGTGACGGCGACTGTACGGCAACATACGATTCGATTTCCCGTAAAGTCACGCAACTGTTTGGCCGATTTTGCCCCCAGGTGTCATCATACCTAGACCTGACGTACCGAAATTTTGTGTCGGAACCATCTGCATGCGAAACGCAGATCGAGTCAGATATCGCAGATCGGGCGGCGTTAAAAGTGCATGAATCAATCCACATCGTTTGTTGGCGTCAATATGACTGTATACATACAACTATTATGGCACATGGTTGGATGATTTAAGCCTTGAGGCCCAGTGTGTCTCATACTTAACAACTTAAGCATTCGACGATTGTTTGAAGGACCCGATTTGGCAACTAAATGGCGACTCCTCGGCTAAAAAACGACGACTAATGAAACTTAGCGGAAGATCCCACATGGCGCAAATCGATCCCCAATAGACATATTTTCACTTCACAAATTCGGCAAGGTCACTAGCCCCAAACTATGGGATATTTTGCATCATTCCGATGGGGTCAAGCCACCGCAGCTATGTTGCACAGTGTTGTCCCATAAACGTACACCGATAGCTTTCAAAACCGCAGCAATGACCCCATTTTTCAAGACTCGTGCCCAGTATATATGAATTACGCGATGTCCGAAAAAATTTAAACGCAAATGTTACCATTGTGATCATTCTACACATACCGTAGTCAGATTTGCACGGAGGTGCCAGATTCCGGACTTTTAGGTCCGTGAAAGTCATTTCTCGAAAAGTATATGCAACATTCACCTTCTCTGAAAATGATTTTGGGGTACCTTATATATATATATATCTAGAGGTGGATCGGGGGAAAATGGGGGGGGGTGTCGCGTTTCTTTTAGCTCCAACGACCACTATTCGGACCATCAAAATTTCGCGAAAACCTGTCCTCGACCCTCGTCCGTCGGCCCAGGTCTAAGGCGAACCCAGGCGGTCCCTGGGGGGTTCCGTCAGGTTGGGCAATAATATATTTATTATGCGGCGCTCGACAACCGGCACACGAGACCTATGGGAAATACACCAAAACTGATTGAACATACCAAATCGAGTTTGCCCCTCGCGCGCAAACCCGATCCGATCGAGGGTAAGGCTGAGTATCGGTTTGTCCGATTATTCGATTATCGCATGTATCGGAATCATTCGAATTATCGGTATCGAATCGGTTTTGAAATTGTGCAAAAATGATCGAATTTGTTTTACCTAGCAAAGGCTACTATCGAATTGATTTGGGATTTCGAAGCATACAATCGAATCAGTTTGGAATGCCAAACCCCACGATCGAATTGGGTTGACAACCCAAAGCCTTCAATCGATTCGAATATGGGAATATTCAAAACTGCTCTACTCCGTAATCGATTATTGGGTGATTTCCAATTGACACACGGGCGGTCAATTGCGCCTGCGGCGGGCGTTGTTAAGCGAATCAGTTTGTGTCTTGATCGAGCAAGTGTACGCGCCATAGCCCCTTGCCAATTGGTCATTAGAAAGGAAATATTTGGTTATTAGACACGAAGTAATAATGCACCCGCACACGCACCCACATAAGACGCATGCATATCCGAGTAGTAGCGAGTACTACAATACTTGGCAGCGCTCAGAACTGTTTTGCAATCTATACGTAGGTATCGATACAGCTAGATGGGCATGCTGCGATCTGGATCCTCTCGACGATTGTTATAAGGTTCATTGATTTCAGCAAAATCTCATTATAACATTTCGCATATTTTCGGATATGAAATTAGCTGAATAATTTCCACCTCGCACCTCGGGATAACCGAGGCATCCACCGTTGTCCCCAGTCCCTCCTAGAATATGCTAATACTGTACATATCCTTTGCACGATGTGCACATGCCCGGATGCAATTTAGCCAAGCAATTCTGTCGGCGAGCTGTTTCAGGCAATCTCATGCCTTAGCTAACCAGGTTGCGCTTATCAGCCATTTTCTACAATGTACAACATGGTTTCCCTTCCTAACTACAAAATCAAAATGACAACAGAGATCCCATGCAAATAGACCAAAAATAAAATCGAGGTAAGCGATCGACAGTATTGTCAGCCCAGAAATGTTGCAGAATCGAAATTCGCTGGTTGTGCACCGACTACGCTGCTCATGCGGTAGATGCATTTCCGTGCCGTATGCTGCAGTGCACAGTATATATTGCATTGCGAGCACATTGCATCACGATTGCAGCAGCCGGCTTGCCAGTATTTCCACCAAAGTCTGGAAGGAATCGGTCGAATTATCTTCGCCCTGTACATCATGGTAAGAAACAGATGACAGTCAGAAGTGGCCAACCTGGACAAGCTACCGGAGAGCACACACGTGTTTGGCAGTCCTTGAGGATATTCCCACTTACCAGGTAAGAGCCATACACTGAGCTGTACAAAAAACGTCTCCACACTTTCCCCAATTCTTGTCTCATGTCCTGCATTATCCGAGCAATTCAACAGCAAGGTATCTCATTCGTGCCCACCCCGGAGCTAAAGTTCATTGTGCACCACATTTGACCAACACCCATTTCATGATTTGTGCAGCCACGTGCCCACAAGCAGGCGCTGCATCAACATTTGATGTGCGTCGGCGACAAGGATTGATGTGAATACCCGACTGACACATCGGACAACCATATAAGGATCCATTTTGTTTATTGCAGTATTTCATGTATTTGTATTACTTTGTTTTCCGGAGCTCTAAAGGTGCATTTTCGCGGAGTGGAAATGCATCCCCGGATATCTAAATGTCAAATATGCCTCCAGGTCCCTCCATTGGTGACGTGGCATCCGAAGGAAAATTTGCATTCACGTCCCCCTTTCCACCTGCCTCCAATTGACACACATTTTCCAGAAGCAATAAAAAAGTGCGTTTGTTGGGCCCTCGACCTGCCGAGATTTAAACACTCAGCCCCCTCACCTGCGTGAACCGCTTCACAAAAACACACACTGAATGGCATGAGATCAGCCGACAAAAGCCAGCCCACCATCATCCCAGTGGATGTGAACAGCAAATCAGGAGCAGGGCGGGGCCGTGGCAAGATACCACCAACTCATACATATTCCCAACCCAGATGCAAAGCAGCATGGGAAGATGATACGATCTGACCGATCATCGCCCAACAATTGTTGGTCTCTGGGTTACGGAGTAAGCGGACCCTGGTAGCATGCCCCCCAGTGGCTCACGGTCTATGGATGGGACCCGTTGGTCCATGGTTATGCCATGAATGCACTCACACCACACGGCATGGACACCCCATGGTAAAACACTGAAAACATGCGGACACCTAAGTGCTCCCCACAAAAATCAAAGGAAAACACAGAACGTGGACTTCACCACCCTCTGCCTCTCCTTGCAGCAAAGGCAGACAAATCCACCGAGCTCTCCAAGAGGCAGTGCCCGCCAGAATGGCACCACAGGGACAACCGCCTCCCAAAACCCACTTCCACCCGGCGGCCGTCCCCGTTTACAGCAACGCGCCAGTACCTCACATCTTGGTCAAAGAACACGAGTAATAACCATGAAGCACTGGACACGGGTAATAACCATGAAGCACTACCCTGTTAACAATGAAGCAACGGTACCACAGGGACAGCCACATCCCATCATCCAAAGCACCCCAGTGGCCGCCCCCGTTAACAACAAGATGCTAGTACCCCACAAAGTGGCTGTCGATCACCAGTCCACACACACTGAACGGCATGAGATCCGCCGACAAAAGCCAGCCCACCATCATCCCAATGGAGTGAGAAGCATTCAGGAACAGGGCGGGGCCGTGGCAAGATACCATTCATGCCGACACTTCCCAAACCAAGGGCGCAAAGCGATCCCATCACAAACACGAATCACAGCCAAAAATGTGGGGTAGCTGGGAGCTCATCCAGCTTTGCACCGCAGGTCCGTCATGCAAATGTTCCATTCCGGTGCTCAAGCCCAGGCAAGCTAAAGGTTTCAAACCAAACAGGGGATCCCCAGCTGCGGTGCACATTCCACCAAGGTCTCCCCTACTCGTTCTGGGCACGCCAAAAAACGTTCCCATCTGTTGCCGGCATGGACGTCCGATGAAGAAAAAGCCAAACACGGACACCTAAGTGCTCGTATCCAGTGAACGAAAAGAACAAGTGCGGGCACCGAAGTGCTCCCCGCAGAATCAAGGCAAGACACAGAACGTGGACATCGCCACCCTCTGTCTCTCCTTGCAGCAAAGGCAGACGAATCCACCGAGGTACGAGTCATCCCGCGGGGACGCACTTGCTGGCATGCAGGGGGGGGGGAGCTGCATCCCGCGGGGACGCACTTGGTGGCATGCAGGGAGGGGCAGCTGCATCCCGCGGGGACGCACTTGCTGGCATGCAGGAAAGGGGGAGCTGCATCCCGCGGGGACGCACTTGCTGGCATGCAGGGGG